>JANHFL010072373.1:0-12951 GCA_032468155.1 Oxyrhabdium leporinum
CTTAAACACTCAAAGAGCCACAAAGGTCCTAACCGGAAGCCCCCCGTTCAATTCTGGAGCCGACCGGAAGTCCGGTTTCCCCACCATAGTGTCTCCTCCTAGCGCGGTGTCCTTTTCCCTCTGCTGACCAGAAGTGTGGTTCTCCCATCATAGAGTCTCCTCCTAGTGCGGCGTTCTTTTTCCTCTACTTGTCCTAACCAAAAGCCCTATCAATTGTGGAACCGACAGGTAGCAGGGAGCTGTAGCAGAGGGATGAAAGAGCCACATATGGCTCCAGAGCTGCGGGTTGCCGACCCCTGCTCTAGAAAGAATGTAGGGAAGAGCAACAAAGATGACAAGGAATCTGGAGTCTAAAGCATATAATGAATGATTGAGGGAACTAGGTATGACTACTCTAACAAAGAGAAGGACTAGGAGTGATATGACAGCAGTCTTCCAATATTTGAAGGGCTGTCACAGAGAAGAGGGAGACAAGCTATTCTCTAAAGCGCTTAGGGGAAAGAAATAACAGCTATCTGGAGTAGTATAGGGTCTCCTGCCTGAGCAGGGGGTTGAAGTAGACCTCCAAGGTCTTTTCCAACCCGTACTATCCTATGTTCTATGGATTCTACGGGCCCAATTAAGCTTATTATGTGAACACAGCCAGTATTTATGATCAATATTGGTGGGCAAATCATGGTAGGGCAAATTTGGGATATCTATTTTTCCCACCTTAAGCCTCTTCACTCTCACTTCACTCCCACCTCTCTGAACAGAGCAATTTCAGAGAACGTTCATGACCCTGGTTGACTTCTATGTAGGTAGATATTCCTGTCTTTCATAACAGTGGAAGTAGCTACAAATTACAACATAACCTCTAGCAACAGAGAATCTAAAGCAACTTGAAAATCAGGGTTGATTTGTCTTAAATAATTAACCAAAAATATTGATGAGATCTGCATGGCAGATTTACTGACCTTCCACCCTATATAAGACCAGAACCAGTTTAGTTTAGCTTGTGTTTGGAAACCAGCTAGAAACTAATGATATTTTTTTTAAATACTGACAAAATAAGTTCTTTTCTATTTGGTTGAAAAAGGTCAGAATTACCCAAGTTCTGAACGAGTAGTTGTATGTTGCTCATTTTTTACATATTTATTTGCATAAGACAATGGAACCCAAAAGAATAAACAGTCCACATAAAACATTTCACAATAATGAAACTTGGTGTCATTTATACATGCGTGTTGACATTATACATTATATGAGAATAATATACATAGTATGTATATTTATACATAAATTATATATTTATTGTGAATTTTATATTATGAATATTAACTTTAACCTTATTGCTTTCTTTGTTTTATAAAAATTAAAACCTAATTGTGGAATTGAGCTGGTTACTTTGAAACCCTATTTCACTCAACATATTTACTTGGGCTAATGCAATTGCATACTTTAGGTAATATAATACACAATGTGCATCGTTATTCGATTTAACCTCCAGATCACTCAATAATTGAAGTTATTTGGCAAGTAAATTAAAAGTAAATTAAAGCATTCTAACGTTTTTGGAATAAGGAAGAGAAAGAGGACAGGATAAGAGGCAACGGGTAGAAGTTGCTAAGGCAAGGTCCAACCTGGAACTAATGAGAAATTTCCTGACAATGAGAATAAATGGAACAGCTTGCCTCTAGAGAGTTGTGGGTGCTCCATCACTGGAGATTTCAAGAAGAAATTGGACACCCCAATTTGTCCATGATAGTGTAAGGTGTAGTGTAGGCAATTAATTTTCCCAAGGAGCCACATAGGAAACTGGGACTGTTGTGGACTAGTTGACACCACACCAGCCCCTGATGCTGCACCCTGCTGTCACTGCGCTGATGCCAAACTAAACTATACTAGTGAAGCAATGTGCCACAGTCATGGCAGAGCTGATGTATGACAGGGGCCATTTATCATTTTTTAGTAAGGAGAGATGTTCCTGACTAGTCTTTCTCTCTCTCTACCGCTGGTCAATTCCAGATTGGTCTCTGGAAAAACAGAGTTCATTACCCTCTTGAATAACAGCTTCCTGGTTAAATACAAAAAGTTATTATCTTGAAAGACCAGTCTACTTGAGAGAATTCTTGTATAAGACCATCTGCATCATGAGTGCAATCATGCAGAGAGTTGAGTTGCGGCCTTTTGCCACAATTGGAGAATTTGGGACAAGCTCCCTGCTAAGGGGAGAAGTTGAATCGTTTACAATTTTTCACAAATGCCCTACAAAAACACTTTCAAGCAAGATTGCTTTTTAGTTTTATATTCCACTGCAATGTACAGTACTTGTTGAAAGATCTCAGTCATCATTGAAATGTAAAGTTAATTCATAAAATAACTAAATGTGTGGAAATTTGGTATATTGATTAGAACAGACGAAGGACTCCAGTGATTTGGAGCCCATACAATCTAACAGTCCTGATCACAGTCTGCCCTCTAGTGACATATTCCTGAGACAATTTAACTGCAGTTTTGGGGGTGTCCACACACTACATTGTTTTAATTGTGTTTTGTTGAAGCGGATACGGTTCTTGGCGTTCACCCATCATATTAATACATCACGTATGATATACTATCCTCAACTATGGAGGTTGCATGGCAGAGGCAACAATTAAAAGTTTGGCCAAATACAGCACAACTTTGTTTTTGTTTAAAATAAAGTCGGAAAAGGGTTAGAATAGGCGATTCTTCTTTATTTATGTTTACTGTTACAACAAGGTAGAGAAAACATGAACAGTATCGCTTCTGGCATCATTTCCAACTTTTAATTAGCAAAGGCTGAAAGTATTACTCAATTAGTTGGCATTTACTTGGTTTTGCTGCCTCCAACCTTGGCAGGTCTCCTTGGGAGAAGGAGGCTGGGGGGTGTCACAGGATTTGGAATACAGATATTCCTTGACTTACAACAGTTCATTTAGTGACGTTCAAAGTTACAATGGCATTGAAAAAAGTGACTTACCCTAATCAAATTACTGAACCATAGTATAAAAATGTTTTTAACAAAATGGGCCCAAATCCCTCAACAGTATGCATAATAGCTAAGGCCCCACATACTATATTATATACAATATAGTATTTACTCAGGCTATTTATTTTTAAAAACTGGTCTTCCAACAGTTCCAATCTTAGCCAACGTGGAACATTTTTTTTTTCTCAGCGTATTAGGGGCCTACAAAGTGTGGAATTTTAAATCAACAAATTACTGATGGGGTTTTTTACAAGTTCCGGAGTTTACTGTAGCGTCAAATAACATCAATAAACTGTATAATCTTTTACTTTTTCAAAGGCACATTTGTCCCTTTCAATTTCACCATGAAATCAATGTTCACTTTGCAATAATAAGTCGATTTTTCTTGTTCGGCTTCCAAACTATTATACAATTAGAGAAGTCAAATTTTAAAATCATACAAAGAATATTATTTATGCTAATGATGAATGGACATGAGCATTAAAAATAGCATCTCAGTTTAAGGCAGAACTAATGGAAGCAACAAGGGTTGACTCAGTGTAACCATTCTTGGCTAGGTTCTCCCTGTGAAATTTTTTTTTTCTAGGAATTTCAGTAGCAACCATTTAAGGATACAAAGTGGATCAGCCTGAGAAGGAATGTTGTTAAGTGCCTACACCCTTCCCTTGTGTGAGGTGTCAGGTAATGCAAAACGATGAAATGTAAGATCTCTCAGAGGACAGTCTGCATACTTAATAAGGGCTTGAAAACATAAAAAGGGATGTTTAAGAGAGAAGAGAAAATTAAGCACAAACACCGATCAATAGCCCACTGAAGTACACAATGGATACTCCAAGTTTCTGTCTTAGGCCCAGTACTCTTCAACATCTTTATAAATGATTTAGATGAGGGAACAGAAGGAGAACTCATCAAATTTGCAGACAACAGCAAGCTAGTATGAATAGCTAACATGCTAGTAGATTCAAGATCCAGGATCTCAACACACTTGAACAATAGGGCCCATCTAATAAAATGAAATTCGATGGTGAGAAAAGTAAGTTTTTACAGCTTAGGCAAGAACAACCAAATGTAGAGAATTGGTGGAACCTGGCTCAATAACAATAACTGTGAGAGGGATCTTGGCGTCCTAGTGGACAGTGGGATAGAATCAAGATCACATGAAGAGTTAGTACCATGTTATGAAGCCTTGGTAAGACCACACTTGGAATATTGCATTCAGTTTTGGTAGAGGGTCTTCTGTTTGTGTAGAGGGCTTGAGTAGAAGTCTTCCAAGGTCCCTTCCAACTTTGCTATTCTGTTAAGTGGAACGATTCAGCTGTAATCTTGCCCCCAAATTCCATAAAATAGATGTAATCTGATTGGAGAGCTGTCATGACTTGGGTTCACTATTGTTAAGTGTTGAGAAAGGCCTAGCTACTTTCAATCAGTTCTAAACTTCATACACAGATCAACTCCGTCCTAAGCTACTAATGGAGTTGTGAGACACAGCCAGTTTTTTTTCTAGTATGCAGGATAATAGTCTGCTCCTGACTACTATATCAGCACAGAGTGTTAAGGGACTATTTATAAGCTGTATCTAAAACTGCTCATCAGTGTTCCCATGAGTTGTCTATCTGGTAATTTTTAATATTAGATCAATGATTGAAAATAATTTTAGCAGACCTCTGGGAACTCTGTTATAAAACCCTCAACAGAATACAAAACTGTGGAAAGCAAAATGTCATTTAACAAAGACAAAGACAAATACGGGTGGAATGAAATCTTTATCATTAAATCCCATTACAAATGTAAAAGATTTAGAAGCCAGCAACAAAGGGGAAGAAAGAATGTGAGTAATACTGAATGTTTACTAAAAGACAACATACTACTTGCTGATAAACCCAGAACATATCAGTGATATTTACTCAACCCTTTAAAGCGTAATAATGTATTGCACCATCTTTAACAAGAACTTGCTTGCCAGCTATTTCTTAAGCATATTTGCATTCAATTCTAGTGAGAACTGATTTCTTCTCCTAGTAGTATCCAATGTTGTCTGGATAAATATAACGTTAGGATGTAAAAAAGTGGATGGAAACAATACCAATTTTTTAAAAAGCCAGTATTATTATTTAATTCCAAAGCAAAGGCTCCCATGACACTAATTTTATAACTTATATAAGATTTCAACTAAAGGTTTAGCTTAACCACCATATACATAACAAGGCATGTATGAGCATGTTAAACCTCTAGAGCAGAGAGGTAACTCTCAACTGGGAATGTAAAGCAGTTTGTTGTATAAGGTTTCTAAGCATACTTTTTCCATAATTGTGCTTTTCAAAGATGTGCAGATACATCTTTTTAAAGTTTTTACCTCAGAATCATCTATTTAAGAGTCAGCTTTTTATAGCTTTTATGGAGAAAGTTTTTATGTGAAATCTACATGGAGCGGGGTGGCCAGTAAATTCAAATAATAATAAAAAATAGAAGTAGACGACTGTGGCAATGGAACCATCATTCCTGAATTGCAGTGTTTCTCAATCTTAGCAATTTTTAAGTTGTAGACTTCAGTTTACAGAATTCTCCACAGGGCCCTTGCTTGACTGGAGAATTCTGGGAACTGAAGTCCATACATCTTAAAATTGCCAAGGTTGCTTGTAAATGAACTGCAGCCTAATCCTTTCTTTACATTGAGCTAGTATATACAGATGGTATATATCGATACATCTTTGTTTATTTAACTCTACACATGTAAAGCGGTCCAATGAAGTGAGGTTATGGTGTCACATGAGATTCCATTCCAATTTCTAAACAACTGATGGTTCCACATCATGAAAATTCTTTGTAAAAAGAGAAAGAGAAAATTATTTGCATGCTTTGGAAATTAGATCCAGAGCGGAGGCATGGTCTGTTAGCAAACGATTTGATAGGCTTAGTCAACTGTGACCATGGAGGCTATTCAGTCCTATTATGCCAATGCTGAAATGTAATTCAAGATGTGGATTATTTATACTTAAGGTGTCTGGGTAGTTCACAAATGTTTTGAATCATGTGTACATTTTCACTCTTGAGCTGTCAGTTCTGCATTCTGGGAATAAGATATGTGGACATTTAAAATGGGTGATTTTATTGCAATCTCAGCGGTTAAGAATAATGTTCTTAGTTTAAAATTCCAACCGACTTCATTGTGTACATTTTTCAAGGGGGAACGCAGGTTCTTTTAGTGTCCTTCAAAGTTACAATGGCACTGAAAAAAAATGACTTGTGACCGTTTTTCACACTCACGGCCCTTGTAGCATCCCCATGGTCACCTGATCAAAATTTGGATACTGGGCAACTGACTCATATTTATGATGGCTGCAGTGTCCTGAGGTCATGTGATCCCCTTTTGCAACCTTCTGACAAGCAAAATCAACGGAGAAGCCAGATTCACTTAACAACCATGTCACTAACATAACTTCAGTGCTTCACTCAGTAACTATGGCAATAAAGCTCATAAAATGGGGCAAAATTAGTTGAACAATGATCTCACTGAGCAGAAATTTTGGGCTCAATTGTGGTTATAAGTCGAGGACTACCTGTGCAGAGTTAGAAAGACAAAGAAAAAAAAAATCTAGGACACTATTTCTCACACTTCCCTGCAAGGTCTTAAATCTGCCCTCGACTTACAACCATTCATTTAATGACCGTTCAAAGTTACGACACTGAAAAAGGTGACTTACATCCAGCCCTCACACTTATGACCATCACAGCATCCCCGGTCACTCAATCAAAATTCAGGCACTTGGCAACCGGTGTGTATTTGCAATGAATGCAGCATCTTCAGGCCACGATTGCCGTTTGCGATCTTGCCAGACGAGCTTCCAACAAGCAAAGTAAATGGGGGGGAAGCCAGATTTGCTTAACGACTTTGTGATTTACTTAACACCAATGACCCACTTAACAATCATGGCAAAAAGTTTGTAGAAGTTGGGTTCTCTCTCTTACTCTCTTTTAGCCCAGATGTCAGGCTCAGGCAACAATCTGGTAGATTAATTCCTCTCCCAACCAAATAGATCAATACAGGAACACGCTAGGAAGAAAAAAAGGTCATTTGAATCCTAATAGACTCTTATTATACCTCAAATCTGTAATGTTAAGATTTTCTTAGTAGAACAGCATCGTGTTTGAAGCCTCAGCTGATCCATTTACACAATATAATCTAATGCAAAAGCATTGTCAAGATACTAATTTCATCCTTGACCCTGATGAAGTTGTTGACTATGCATGTTTAAATGAGTAAATGATGAAATTGAAAAGTACAAGATTTGAAGTTTAGTCCAACGCCTAAAGTTCAGCTAGACGAGTGAGTTCCACCCCATTGTGTGATCTTTCCTGCCACAGAAACAATGGAACACAATTTTGCTTTTCTTCTGCTAAAATCCAGTTGCTCTGCCTAACAAGTCTCTGTGTTGGGTCTCCTCTGCTTCTGACCGGCATTCAGATAATAGGAGGAAGGCACTGCTTCAGTGACGTCACAGTCCAATGTCATTTGAATATTTCAAGGTAGTACTAACAGTAATTGATGTGCTGCCCTGAGACCTCTGCTGATATGTCAGGTTAATAATGATGATTTAACAGCTGACCAGCTGCTGCAAGGTTGTAATGCTGTATTATTGTAATGATGATGCAATATTAGCAATGAGTCAGCAGGGTTATTTGACTGCTACCACTTTAAGAGGCTGTAATATAAGTGAGACCCTGTGAGGGTGTATCTCTCCATGTGTGCTTCCATGGTGTAGCTGATTACCGATTGCTGTTTGTTCAAGGTCTGTATAAAAAGTACTTGTATGTATATATGCTTTTGCAGGGATAAAACCACTATATGTAAATACAAGCCTGTGTGCTGTATTTGCTCCTGGGTTGTCTCACCTAGTCACACTGTGTGCACTCTGACACATTATTTGTTTCTTGACTGAAAAGTAGCAAAGAGGGAAAGTGTGCTGGCAAGGAGGAGCCTAGCCCCATAAAGAAAAGCAACTGCTAATTTAAATAATGACAACAAAAGTCAGAATAGTTAAAAAATATTGGTCTTTCTAGTGATAATCTATAGCTGTGCAATCTGGAAAGAATTTATCTTTGTACTATATTATGGATTTGGAAATGTTTACAAAAAATGTCTTGGACTGCCAGACCAAATCCTGGAACAATAATGGCTGACTGTTCTTTAGAAGTGTTGATAAGCAAGCAAAAACTGGTCTCCACTTGGCATAGGAAAAAGAAAAATATAGACTATAAAGAATTATTATGTTTGCTAAAGTTACAGAAAGCAGAAGAGGAGTGCAACATAGAAGGTCGATGGACAAGTTCGAATAAATTCTTGGAATGATTTTGAAATAGCTACAGGCTATTGAAATATCAGTGTCAGATCATCATAGCAAGAATTTGTCCACATAATTTCCATGAGTCAAATCTAATTGGAACATCAATGCTAGAGACTTTTTGCATTTAAAAAAGATAATTATACGATTATACGTTTCAAAAAGGAGAGGAAAATGATACATGCACATATATTCTTAAGTAAAAATGTATAAGATTTCAGGTCTACTAACTAAACAGCCCTATTCTCTGAAAACTAATTTTCCTCACACTTAGCCCATTAAGCTAATTTCAACAATAATTTATAATAATCTGTAATTATTATAACCAATTATTGTATATCTATATAAGAAAGAAAAGAAAAGAAGCAAGATTAGAACCGTCATCTTCTATTTCATCTTAGTTGTGACCAAGACATTATTCTTTGTGAAATAATGATTCTTGATAGCCAAAGATGTTTCAGTTCTCAGCAGTAGCAAGAAATCATAATGAAATAGAATTCTATCCCTGATTATATGAAGTCACTCGATATAGTAGCTTAGTAACATAAGCTATTACTGAATGCAATAAATAAATAATTACAATTTGTAAATATTTCAAAATTCATTTTTCTGATTAAAAAACAAGTCATGTTAAAGATGACTATCATAGTCATAAACTGGAAAGTGACTGAAAACTATTTCAGAAGAAAATATGAGTATAAAAATCATACATATCAAATCAACCAATCAGCCAGATCACAATTAGGTATCTGGATTAAAAAATATAAAAAATGATTCCATTTTATTCCTTATCAACACCTGTCATGCCCCTGTCGGAGTCTGAATTCGAGGGGGAAGACAAACAGCTGACAGAGAGTGGGAGAGTGGCTCCATTGGCTGTGGAGGAAACTGGGGAAGGGCAAAGTCAGGCTGGCCAGAGCAGGGGAGAGGTAGAACAAGGGAGAGGGGGTTCAGATGAAGACCAAGGCCCACCCCCTCCTCATCCTAGAGCACGCAGGGAAGAACGCAGAAAGCGGGCAACGTGGGTTGTATGGCTTACTAAGGAGGAAAGGGCCCCGATTCCCTTCACAAGGCACACCTGGGGATGGAGTTTAAAGGAGAGGCAGTTTGGAGGGGCGTTTGACTTCTTGGGTCATCATATTTCACCTTCCGGTGTGGAAATGGACCTGGAAAAAGTCTAGTCGTTGCAGGCATGGGAACCTCCATGGTGGGTCAAAGATGTGCAGTGACTGTTGAGGTTCGTAAACTATTACCACACATTTGTTCCCCACTTTGCTGCCTTGACTGCTTCCCTTTCTAACCTGCTCAAAAAAGGGGAAAAGTTCCATTGGGGTACTGAGGAGCAGAAAGCCTTGGATGCCCTGAAGGCCACCTTCACCTCTGAGCCCATCCTCAAACACCCTGATCCATTTCGGCTGTTCATAGTGGAAACAAATGCCTCGGATGTGGCCATTGGGGTGGTGCTCCTGCAGGCCTCCGCGGGCACCTTGTTCCCATGCGCCTATTATTCCCGGAAGCTGTTGGCTCCAGAGCGCAATTATACGATATGGGACAAGGAGCTATTGGCGGTTAAAGTTGCTTTTGAGAAACGGTGGCACCATCTGGAGGAGGCTCGCCAGCAGGTCGAGGTTCAGACAGGCCATTGCAACCTGGAACATTTACGTACAGCCTGGAACCAGCGTCAGGTGCGATGGTCGCCATTTTTCACCTGATTCGACTTTCAGGTGACCTAAGTTCCAAGTGAGCGGAATCAGCGTGCTGACCTGCTGTCCAGGAAACCTGAGTATACCCAGAGGACAAAATCCCGCCTTGGACAATGATCCCGTTGGAGCAGTTTGCAGCCACCGAGGAACCCGTGGACCTCCAAGTCAGGATTAAGGAGGTGCAGCGGCAGGATCCATTTGTAGCAGCTCGTCGTCGAGAGCTGGATGGGGACGGGAGACGGGACATATACGGAGGACCTGTTGAAGTTCCATGATTGCATCTACATGCTTGGAAATCCTCTTCTTGGCCTTATTCTATACCAATGCCATGACAGCCCAGCAGCGGGTCATTTTGTAGTCTACAAAACACTGCACCTGATCTCCAGGACATTTGGGTGGCCACGACTCTGGCATGAAGTGTCGGGATATGTGGCGTCGTGTGGGATCTATCGACAGGCCAAGTATGCTACTGGTGCGCCCCCTGGTCTCTTGCAGCCACTACCCACACCAGAAGGATCTTGGGGGATGGTCTCGTTGGACTTCATAACCGAGTTGCCCCTATTGAAGAGTGACACAACCATTTTGGTAGTGGTGGGCATATTGACCAAAATGGCCCATTTTATTCTGTGTGCGGGCCTACGGCACGGGTGGTGGTCCAGTTATACACCTCCCTTGTATTCTGGTTGCATGGGCTACTGGACCGAATAGGGTCAGACTGGGGGGTTCAATTTATGGCACACTTTTGGTAGATCCTACTCGGGGAACTGCAGGTACAGGCATGTCTCTCGTCCCCCCATCACCCCGAAACCGACGGGGGTACAGAGTGAACACTATCTTGGAGCAGTATCTCCGCTGTTTCAGCAACACCCAATAAGACAATTGGGCGGAGATGCTGGCTGTGGTGGAATTCGGCTACAATGCCCAGCATGCATCCACCCGCATGTCCCCATTCTTTGCCAGCTACGGCTTTCATCCACAACTCTTCCCTTTGGTCCCGTCTGACTCTCCAGTTCTGGCAGTGGATACTTTTCTTCAAGAGCTAAAAACCGTGCACCAAATGGTCCAACACCAACTGGAGAAAGCCAAGGAGAACTACAAACACTTCACAGACCAGCATTGTGACGTCACGCTGTTAGCTGTAGGGGATTGGGTTTGGCTCTCCACACGGTACCTGCTGACAACGTGGCCATCGAAAAAGCTTGATCACCGCTACTTGGGACTGTTTTCAGTCGAGGCGGTGATCAATTCTGTGGCGTTTCGCCTATCCCTGCCTCAGCCCATGCGGATTCATCCGGCTTTTCATTGGTCCTTGTTAGTCCCAGTATCGGCCGACAGTCCTCATAGGCCAGCGCAACTGCCACTGGGACAAATAGCCCCTCAGGGAGAGGTGGAGTATGAAGTGGACAGCATCCGTGATTCATGCCAATTGCGGGACCGGTTTCAGTATCTGGCGGCATGGAAAGGTTATGGACTGGAGGACTACACCTGGGTCGATGACGCAGATGTCCATGCCCCTCATTTGGTCCGCGACTTCCACGCCCGGTTTCCACAACATCCCCGTCCACATGGTCCCGGGAGAGAGGGCCCTGTGTGAGGGATAGTGTCATGCCCTCATCGGAGTCTGAATCCGAGGGGGAAGACAAACAGCTGACAGAGAGCGGGAGACTGGCTCTGTTGGCTGTGAAGGAAACTGGGGAAGGGCAAAGTCAGGCTGGGCAGAGGTAGAACAAGGGAGAAAGGGTTCAGATGAAGACCAAGGCCCACCCCCTCCTCATCCTAGGGCATGCAGGGAAGAACACAGAAGAGAGCAACAAGGGAGGAAAGGGCCCCGATTCCCTTCACAAGGCACACCTGGGGATGGAGTTTAAAGGAGAGGCAGTTGGGAGGGGCGTTTGTTAGGAACAAACGTTGAATTCATCTAGTGTTGACTGCTGTTATCTGAATTCCTGACATTCCTCCCCACTGTTTTGATTTACTGCTGTGCTACTTCGATTCTTGGACTCCTTATCTTGCCTTGCTGGATTTATAGCTTGCAGACATTCTGCTTACAGCATTTGGACTGAAGTATCTGCAGCAGGTTTGTAGGAGAGCTTTTCTCCAGACCGGAGAGTAACCTGGACTTTGGGGGCAAAGTTGGAGAAAATAGAGAGACTCATATTTATTCTCTGGTTGTGTTGCCTTTGTGCCACGCCCTGGGTCATCACAGGCAGATGGTTTTAAATCAAGGCATGAACGTGACCAGACCCAATTTTACAACTTTTTTGTGATGGTTGTTAAGGAAATGCAGCAGTTGTTAAATCCTTATGTCACTATGGATGGTCTTTTTTTACTGGAAACCAGCTAAAAAGGATGGAAACTGCCAAAAAAGTCTTATAAATCATGGTCAGGTGACTGTAGAATCTATAACCAGTGGTAAAAGTCAGCTGGTTGCCAAGTGCCCAAAATACAGTTGTGCGACCATGGGGGAAGGTGCAGCCTTTGCAACTCCAGAACCAGGTCATAAGTAGCTTTTGAGAGGTCTTTTGTAACTTTGAATGGTCACTAAATCCCAGCTGTTAAGCAGTAGCAGAGAAATCTGGGCAAATCCATTGCCAAATATAGCTGTCAAACTATTTCCTGAGCAGCAACTATGAATCCAGGAGGACCTTCTAAGCTGTGGAAAGCAAAGCTGCTATGTTGCTTCATTTATGTTGCTCTGAATGCCTCTTCTACCATATCTAGCAGTGCTGTGAATTGCCTTGATGCTTTGATATCATGAATCAAGTTCCCTCCATGGTACAAAGGAATATTGTGATGAATAAAGGCCTTACAAACATCTATCATGAATTATGAATCCTCTAAGCCTAGGAGCCTAGGTGGCGCAGTGGTTAGAGTGCTGAACTGCAGGCCACTTCTGCTGATTCAATCTAGCGGTTCA
>JANHFL010072835.1:0-12926 GCA_032468155.1 Oxyrhabdium leporinum
TCTTCCATTCCCCAATATCCTGTCAGAGCTGAAGAAGCTTCTTGGAGGAGAAGCGAAAGGTCTTCCAAGAAAAAAAACAAGAAAGTCCAGTTGCCTCCTGGAAAAAGCACCTTTGGGTTTTGGCCAGAAACCTTCCAGTCAATGGATTCATTTAATGACCACCTGCAAAAATGGTAATAAAATCAGTTGCGGTCAGGTGGTGATCCACGTAATGACTGACATGACTTATGGTCGTAAGTTGAGGACTACTTGCATGCGCTGCCAATGTTACAGATTTGCCCCAGAGGAGAGAAGATCCTTGTTACCTGCTTCTTGGCCCTGGCAAACGCTAAACCGACTCCTTCCAGCGCTGGTCCTCTGTAGCCAGGAGGACATGACTCACAGTGGAAACCAGGCGCCGTATTGATGCAGCGAACCCTGGGGAAACAGGGGTTGGCTGTGCACTGCAGAGAGAAGTGGCACTCCTTAGGGGACCGAGAGGGCGACTGTGGCTTTGCTGCCCACCCACCCTTCAGATGCCCTGTTGGGAGTGGGCATTCTTGACATGGGCAGGCTGTCCGCACCTGGATCCCAGTCACCTGAAAGAACTATAAAGTAGCTGAAAGCCATCTTGAATCTCTTTGGTCCAGAAATGGGGTGGGATGCTATTGGCTGGGAAGCCAAAAATCTCCATGTTTTCCAGGAACTTGTTTCTCTGGAATAGTGCAGGTGGCTTTCATGGCTAAGGCAGGACTAGAACTCAGTCCCCTGGTGATTGGCCCAAAGTCACTTAGCCAGTTTTCATGCCTAAGGCGGGACTAGAACTCACAGGCTCCGGGTGATTGGCCCACTTAGCCAGTTTTCATGCCTAAGGCGGGACTAGAACTCACAGACTCCGGGTGATTGGCCCACTTAGCCAGTTTTCATGCCTAAGGCGGGACTAGAACTCACACTCCAGGTGATTAGCCCAAAGTCACTTAGCCGGTTTTCATGCCTAAGGCGGGACTAGAACTCACAGACTCCGGGTGATTAGCCCAAAGTCACTTAGCCGGTTTTCACATCTAAGGGGGACGGACGGACTAGAACTCACAATCTCCTGGTTTAAGGGACAGTCAGAAATTTCCTATTTTCCTTCCGGAGGAAAAAAAATCTGGCTTGGATTCAAGAAAGGCTCTTTGACCCTGCAAAACAATCAGCCCCCTCCCCAATCTCAGCCCTTTCTTTCTGGAGTTGCCTGTTTGGTGGTAAGGTCACTATCCAGAGCAGCAGCTGACCCTGACCTCGTTAATGTCGGTGCAGTGAGTCCCGTTGCCTGTGTAACCCAGAGGGCAGGATCCACAATGGAAGCTGGTCGGGGTGCTGGTGCAGGTGACCCCCGGGAAGCACGGATTCGGAGAACAGCGGTTCAAAACCGTCACACTGATTGGAGGGCCAATCGCTCCGGTATTCAATCCTGGAGAGAGAGAGAGAGAAAGAGATTTGAGCACCTCCGTTATTATTACTGGGGTTGGTTGCACAATCAGCCAGACCTTGGAGGTCTTCTAGTCCAACCCCCTGCTTAGCCAGGAAACATTTCAGACAAATGGTTGTCCAATCTCTTCTTAAAAACTTCCAGTGTTGGAGCATTCACAACTTCTGGAGGCCAGTCGTTCCACTGATTAATTGTTCTCACTGTCAGGAAATTTCTCCTTAGTTCTCAGTTGCTTCTCTCCTTGATGAGTTTCCATCTGTTGCTTCTTGTCCTGCCTTCAGGTGCTTTGGAGAATAGCTTGACCTGCCTCTTCTTTGTGGCAGCCCCTCAAATATCAGAATACTGCAATCATGTCACCCCAAGTCCTCCTTTTCATCAAACTAGACATACCCAATTCCAGCCACCGTTCTTTATATCTTTTAGCCTCCAGGCTAATCATCTTTATTGCTCTTCTCTGCACTCTTTCGAGAGTCTCCACATCTTTTTTACATTGTGGCAACCAAAACTGGATGCTGTATTCCAAGTGTGGCCTTACCAAGGCATTACAATTTATTGCATATTTTAAAAAAGGGAGTCGGGCCTTGATTGCATCATTGTGGCTGACATCGTGACTTTTCTGACACCTCCCCACCGCCCCCCCAAAAAAACAACCCCTCCGGCAGGCAGCCTTTAAAGAAACTCATTCTTAGCAGTAAGAAAGCCTGTAACTCTTGGCATTTTTGCTCATTCCTTCATTTTTTCAACCATTTAATCTTATCACCTTCTCATGCTTTCACAGCTGATTAGTGAGAGACAAACACTATGATCCTAAATGGAAATGCCTCAGTCTTTGGCAGAGAGGAAATTGCAAAGAAGTGGGGGAATTCTCTACTGCTTTTCATTGGATGGCTGTTTCTTCCTCGTCTTCTGCAGATTACAATGAATAGGATCCTCCCTCTGTTAGCAAATATCCTGCTCACTTAGACCCAGCCTGGTTCCAGATGCTGCTTTACAGAGGACATGCCATCTATAGCAAAGCCACAGCACATCTGGCTGTGTTTTGCACAGCAGCATGTAAGAACCACCAGTCTTCAATGAGCCAAGCTCCTGCTCCATAGATGTACTTTACATAATTGTAGATGCTTGAATATCATTTTAGATATTGCCAGGAATATATTGTGATATGTTTAAAGAGAGTACATTAATCCTCAACTTAAGAACACAATTGGGACCAGAATTTCCATTGCTAAGCAAGTCAGTTTTTTATTTGTTTATTCATATTTTATTATTTTATCTCCTGTCTTTATTACTTTTGTAAATAACTCAAAGCAGTGAATATATCTAATACTCCTTCCTAACAGAATAACAAAGTTGGAAGGGACTTTAGAGGTCTTCTAATCCAACCTGTGGCTCAGGCAGGAAGCCCTGTATCATTTCTGACAAATGGGTCTCCAATCTCTTCTTAAAAACTTAGTGTTGGAGCATTTACAACTTCTGGAGGCAAGTTGTTCCACTGACTATTTATTCAAACTGTCAGGAAATTTCTCCTTAGTTGTGTGAGGTGGATTAAGCTGAGAGAGAGGGTTTGGCCAAAAGTCACTCTTTCATGCCTAAAATGGAACTAGAACTCACAGTCCCCTGGTTTCTAGACCTTAAATCACTGGATGGAAGTTGCTCTTATTGTATGGTTGTTAAGTGAATTGTGCCTGATGCTACAACTTTTTTACCACTGTTGTTAAGCGAACCACTTCAGTTAATAAATGAGTCATGTACTATTTAGGCAAAGCTGGCTTTCCCCCAGTGACTTTACTCTGAAGGACACAAATGGTGATCACATGACCGCAAGATGCTGCAACTATCACAAATACATGCCGGTTGCCAAGCGCTCAAATTTTGATCATGTGACCTTGGAGGGGAGGACTACGATGGTCATAAGTGCAAATCGCTGTAAGTCCTGTTTTTTTCAGTGCCATTATAACTTCAAATATCACTAAATGAAGGGTTGTAAGCTGTATATGTAGTAGCCACATTACAAAAGGAAAAGGCAGGCTGTTGCAATTTGAAACAAATGAGCATATCAAATAGCAAACGTGTGTAAAGGAAGACATCCATCCTATGCATATCCATGAAAGGAAAATATAATTTATGGAAAATTTATTTATTTTAGGTCCAGATAAAAAGATATTTGTTTAGCTATAAATATGGAGGCATTTGCTATTTCTCTAAGACAGTGTTTCACAACCTTGGCAGCTTTAAGATATGTGAACTTCAACTCCCAGAATTCCCTAGCCAGCATAGGAATTCTGGGAGTTGAAGTCCACATATCAAGATTGGAAAACACCGATCTAATAAGGAAACCTCTGCTTTGTAATAAGTTCCCACATTCCATCTCATCAATGATTGGCTAAATTATTTGTAGGTGTTCAGAGGGACACACTTCTTATGCTGGTCTAAAATTAACAAAGTGATTGACTGACTGACCATGAATATCTTAGAACATTGTTTAACCTCACTAACATTGATTCTGCTTCCAAAGCAAAGCTTAAGAGAGCTATGCAAGATTTCACTCAGGAAAAAGTGATAAAAAATGTTTCTGATCTGAACCTGGTTTGGCTTCTCAATCCTTACTCACTTAACTTTTGCTAGCTTTTAGTCAGTGTTTTAATATCTCTGGTTCCGAGTCATCTAATTCCTGCAGGAAACATCCAAGTGATAATGGTGAAGACTGAGGGCCTGGCCAAGATGATCTTTTTTTACAAAACTCAAAACATGAGTGTTAAAATCAACACCAACACTTTTCAAGTGGACTCACCACAGGCATCGCACTCCATCACGGTGTTCTTCAAAAAGGTGATCTCTTTCACCTGTGGAAAATCATAATTGGAAAAAGTTCATAATCCTTGGTAACAGCAAAACATGGTAATATTTAGTATAAGAACGTTTGTCCAAGTTTGTCATCCCATAATTAGTGTGAATCCTGCTTGATTGTTGTCTAATGTTACTCCAAGACAAGCAGAAAACAACACTTTAATCAAGGTACCATCAGAAGAAAACCAACACCCCACCAACTCTGGCAAGGTAAACTACTATAAACAAGAAACAAACCCCACACTCCCTCACTCTGATGATGTTACCTAGTTGGGTGATGAAATGTCTGTAAGCAAACAACTGAGCTCAGAGAGCACCAAAGACTATAGATATTTTCTATTGAAGGGTTTTGAACATTTAAGCAGGATTAGACCTGGTCAGATGTTGGATGGGAAATGTCCTGTGATTGACGTGTAGGTAACAAGCCTCCAGCTCTAACCCCAAACTGATCATTATTTCTCTTGCTTGTTGTCTCAAACTGTCATAAATGCAGACAGTTAGCTCTCTAGTAAATGTGTAAACATTTCCCATACAATTCGGGTGGGTTTTTTTCCCCAGATCCTTAATCAAATCCAGACCTTGCTGGAAAGACAGGAGATTACAGAACAAGTATAGTTAGAAGGGAAGGGGAGAATTGCAGGTGAGCTTCCTTCTGTTGAAAACAGATTATGTAATGGAAAAAGATCAGAAGATGTGGAGAGACCTGACCCATATAATCGCCAAGAGTCAGACACGACTGAATGAATAACATCCTCCTCCTCCTCAATGGAAAAAGCAGGATAGGGGTGGGATGGAATGGGGATAAAGAACTGCCTTGCTGGATCTGGTTGAAAATCCACCTGGTTCAACATTCAGCTATCTACAGAAATCCTCCCAACCTCAGGTAGACTGTTTCTGTGCTTGGAGGTTCTACCATGCTAGACTTCTGTAAGATGATTCTAAACCAGGGGTGACAAACACAAGGCCTGTGGACCGGATCTGGCCCGTGGGGTGCTTAGATCTGGCCCACGGGGCTGCCCTGGAAAGAGCAAAGGATCCACCCGTGGCACCTCTGCCAGCGAACACGCAGCTTGGGGGGGCGGGCCGTGCAGAGGGCCGCAGGATGCTGTTGTGGCTGAAAATGGGGCCCACGGGGGGGGCCTGCCTGGTCCCCCCCCGAGCTCCATTTTTGCTGGCAGAGGGCTAGTAAAACAAACTAAAAGCAAAACAAATCAAAAGGAGAAATATTTCCCCTTTTGCATTTGAGCATCCAAGAAGGGGCAGGAAAGGAGAAAGGGAAAGAGGAAAGACAAAGAAAAAGAAGGGAAGATGGGAAGGGCGCAAGGAAGGAAAAATATGGAAAGAGGGGAAGGAAGCAAGGAAGAATGAAGAGCGAAGGAAAAAGAAGAGAAGGAAGGAAGGAGATTATAATGAGAGGGAGGGAGGGTCCGAGGGAAGTCCTGCCTTAACACTCTGCTACCACAGATGCCCCCCGACAGTAGTGATGTCGGGCTGGCCACACCCACGCCGGTCCCGTGAGGTCAAACACAACCCTGATGCGGCCCTCAGTGAAATCGAGTTTGACACCCGTGCTCTAAACTCACAATGTTTCTCAATCTCAATGTTGAAAGATGCATGGACTTCAATTTCCAGAATTCCTTGGCCAGCATGCCAGCTGGGGAATTCTGGGAGTTGAAGTCCATACGTCTTAAAGTTGAATTCGCACCTCTACTGTAGCAGGGATTCCCACGAGGCCGACAGAATTGGCCTAGGTGCTGGGAATTGCAGTGTGTGTGTGTGTGTGTGTGTGTGTGAGACTAGACAAGATCTCCCCAGTGCCCTGTCTCCAGCGCTGCCTCTGGAGTTCTCCCCAACTGCTACCCAGGACTGCTGCAGTTTTTATGTAAGACAAAGCAGGAGTGGAAAGCCAAGAGGGCAGCCACCTCCCCACATCCATCCGTCCATCCCCCCCACCCCCATGGTCCCGCCAGCCCTTGTGTTGCTGCCCAGAGTTTGTCCTGGCACGGGGGGCCTGCCCGTCTGTTTTTCCAGTTAACTGGCAGGCAGAGGCCGCAGCCAAGAGCGGGAGGAAAAGAGGAATGTGGCGTTGCATAAGAGGCAGACAGAGCAGGACCAGAAAAGGTCAACAGCGGCCATCTGGGTCCTTCGGGCAAATCCATGAGCAGGGCTCTTCAGAATTTTCCCCGTCAAAGGTAAACTGCTCCTGCCTGTGGAGGTTCCATTTGGCACATACAGCTAAGAGACTTTATTTCCCCACCACCACACCCACCCCTTTTAGTCTGTTTCTGGAAGCCCAAGGGAGGGACTGTCTCCAGACATCCCCTTTCAGGAGCCCTTTTGTATCTTCCCAAAGACAAAGCGTTTGATTTTTCCCCCCAGCTTTTATTTCTCTTGTGTCGCACTTGGGCATTGCAATAGCCTTGAGAGAAGGATGCCTATATCTGCCCTCTGAACGCCACAGGTAGTCCTTGACTTATGATCACAACTGAGCCCAAAATTTCCGCTGCTGAGCGAGACAGCTGTCGACTGAATTGAGCCCCATTTTGCAACTTTTCTTGCCACAGTTGTCGAGCGAATCACTGCGGTTGTTTGGTTCGTAGCACGGTTGTTAAGTGAAGCTGGCTTCCCCATTGACCTGGCTTGTCAGACGGTCACAAAAGTGCAACCGTCCTAAATACGAGTCAGTTGCCAAGCATCTGGGATTTTGATGACCATGGGGATGCTGCAACATCGTAAGTGTGAAAAAAGCAAGTAAGTCACTTTTTTTCAGTGCCGTTGTAACTTTGAGCAGCGAATGGTTGTAAGTCAAGGACTGCCTTTATTCTGTGGAAAAATTCAGGGAGGGGGGGACCCTTTCGTTTGATTTGCATAAGGACCATTGAGTGAAATTGCCACTCTATGTGCTTGGAATTAGCCCATTTCCTAGGCCTTGGCCACGCAGGGATATCTGCAGGGAGGGGGTCAAAAAAGTCAAGATGGCAGCTCAACCATGCAACGAACCCCCCCCTTTTTTTTTAATATCAGCCACAATGCATATATAAAAGGGCGGGGCTTCAATCACATGGTTGGGGCCGCCATCTTGATTTATTTATTTTTAATCTCTCTGGTGCCACACTTACCTTGAAACACAAACCTCCCCAAAGGACCAGAATTTATGCAACCTTCTTGCTCCCAAAAAAGGTATGAGCCAAGTAAATCTTTAAATGAAGCTTTTTGCATTTGGGAAACACGCTACATTTGCTTAGAGCAGTGTTTCTCAACCTTGGCCACTTTAAATGTTTAAATGTTTAAAGTGGACAAAGGCTGGGTTCGGGCTAAAGTTTTCTTTTTGTAGCATAGTGACATGTGAATTCCTCTTATTTCATGTGTGAATCGTTCCTTCTTTTACTTGAACCCTGCAAGTCACTCATCTCAAGCCACAAGTTCGATGCTTTGCACCTGTGGCTGCTGCAATATTTTCCCCCAAGGGAACTCCCAGCAAGCAATTTTAGAGGAGGAGGTTAATTTAAAAGCACACCGGGTCTCAGTTTGGCTTCCATTGCAGAGAAAAATTAAGGTACTTGCAAGGAAAAGGCTCGTCTTCATCCTTCTTACCTGCTGTTTCAGCAGTTCTCTGATTTCCCTCAGTGCCCGGTTGGTTTCCTTCATCTCCATTAGCATCTGGGGCGAGAGGTCACCTCCTAGGACAGGAGAGAAGCGCTAAACGGGTTAAAAAGCAGCTCTGGGAAGGTACGTGGCACTTCTCGAGACTCCCCGCCTCATTTCTGCATATTTTCTGCATAACCTGAAGGGTGGAATTTTATCTGTTGCAACCAATGTAGGCACCGGTTGGGGAAGGCTGAAATTTTAGCATGGTTTCTTTTTCTTGAGGTCTTGCCTCAAAACCAGGACTTGGTTTACAGATATTCTTTGATTTATCATCATAACGGGGGAGGGGGGGGCAGAATTTCAAGGTGGTTGTTAAGTGAGTCGCATCCAATTTAGCAACCCTTTTGCCACGATTGTTAAATGAGCCACTGCGGTTGTTAAGAGAATCCTATGCAGTCCTTCAGCTAATCCAGTTTCCCCCACTGATTTTGCTTGTCAGAAGCTGGCTAGGAGCAGCCGAATTGTGATCCCACGACAAACTCTGCTGTGGTTGTTAAGTGCGAGCTCTGGTTTTAAGTCACTTTTTTTCAGTGCTGTTGTAACACTTCAGACGGTCGCTATATGAAGAAGGACCACCTGTAAAATGTTGAAAATCTCTGCTTCATACATTTTCTTTTCTTCTTGAGGAGAGTAAAATATCTGAAAGGGCTTGGATTGGGAAAATATCCATATTTGCCCAAGGTTTGCCGAAAATAAAAATAAAAAATTACCGTCAGCGAACGGTGGTTGCTAGTTTTATGTGATTTAATTAACTGTGATTGAATTTGTAGCCCATCTGTCTCTGCAGAGCAACAATTAAATGCAGTTTACAAAAATTTTAAAAGAAACGGAGATGTGTAGTTTTCCTTAATTAACCAAACTGGAAGTCAAGGATGAGACTATATTGAGAAACTCTATTTAATTGAGTGCTAAATTCTCACTTTTATTATAAGGGTGCATTTGCACAACACCCCAAGCCGGGTTTCTCAATCTTGGCCCCTTGAAGCTGTGTGGACTTCAACTCCCAGAATTCCCAGTCACCGTGGCTGGTTGGGGAATTCTGGGAGTTGAAATCCACACAGTTTCAATGTGTGGACTTCAATACTTAACCTTCAATAATTCTTCTCTGTCTAGCTCATCTTTTCCCAAAGCCATTTCAAGCCCTTCCTTGGCCCAAAGTCACCCAGTTGGCTGTTATGTCTAAGGTGGGACTACAACTCACAGTCTCCTGGTTTCTAACCTTATGCCTTAACCACTAGACCAGGGGTGTCAAAGTCAAGGCCTGGGGGCCAGATCCGGCCTGCGGGGTGCTCATCTGACCCGTGGGACCTCCCTGGAAACAGCAAAGGACCGGCCCACGGTGCCTCTGCCAATGAAAACGGAGCTCGGGAGCCTGTTTTTGCTGGCAGAGAGCTTGGGCCACCACAGGTGCCCCCCGACAGGAGTGACGTTGAGCTGGCCACACCTGCCCTGGCCCCCGAGGTCAAACACAACCCTGATGCGGCCCTTAATGAAATCGAGTTTGACACCCCTGCACTAGACCAAATCAGTTGTCATCTTGCCGTCATTTTTGTTCTTCTGCCTCTCTTCTGGTGCTACAATATCCTTTTTGAGATCCTCTGCACTCAGTGACCTTGTGTAGTCCCTAGCTGCAATTCAGGGGTTCAGAGATGAAAGGGAGGTCTGTGTGCACACAACTACTTGCCCTATAAAAGCAATTTCAGCCCTATTTAGGTTTGGCAGCTTTGATCCTCCTGGTTGGCAAAGAAAATGGTTCAGCAATATCTTTCTCTTACATGTGGGTTCCTGTTAAGACAGACACTTCCCTGTAAAAGCTGTAAAATGCATATTTGCTCTTCTGCTCCGAAGCTCCTGAAGAAAGCTGTTTCAGCCTCAGAAACGCAGAGCATCTCTTCCAGGTTACAAGGAAGCGATATGGCTCCATTCAGGTATTTATATCCCGTCATTTCTCTGAAAGCAAAAGGCTGCTTTGGGACACAGGGCAGCTCCTAATTTCCCACAACAACCCTGTGAGGGAGGCTGGACTGCGAGAGAAGGTGTAGACTCCCCAAAGCTGCCAAGAAAGTTAACAAGCCGGTTACTGTATTTCCATGCAGGACTAACTGTGCTCAGGTTCCCCCTTATTCTGGTCCTTTGGTTAAAATAACAACTTGGAACTGTTTTACATCCTGCGATGATACCTTTAACATCATCAAACAACAACTTCTGCCTATCCCAGATCCTTGAGAAAGACTCAAAAAGTGGACAAAAATGCGAAATCCATTCCAAACATCTGGCCGACTGTGCAAGGAACCATAACGATAACAGTAAAGAAAAATTGGTGGGAACATAGAGTTGAAAAAGTGCTCAAAAATGATCTGGTTGAAATATTGAGCGATCTCCAAATACAAACGGATTACGTTTGGTCTCTAACACACCAGATTTAACTGCGGTTGAAAGAAAGATAGTGGATAATTATTGTGGCTTTAGCAGGAGATGGTAGAACAGAAGATAAAGAATTAGAGAAGATCGCAAAGTATCAAGGTCTGAAAATCAAAATTGAAAGATTACGGCATAAACCAACCAAGGAGGTCGCAGTGCTTATCGGCACACTGGGTGCTATGCCAACATTTAGAAAATATTAGAAAATGTGCACACTGACAAAATTTTCATTGGTAATTACAAAAGGCCACACTGCCTGGATCTTCACATCAACTATGCTGATACATTACAACATACTACACTGTAGTTGTAGAGTAAGGACTGAATGTGTATGAAGGCCAACGCCAGCTAAAGGACTGGTTCTGGTTTGACACTGCTGTGAACAGACGATAATATGGTTATTTAGCTTGCAACTGCAGAAAATGGATTAATTCAGAACATGCGGTACACATGTTAAACAGAGAGACTGGTCCGTGGACCCTCGGGTAGTATTTTTCAGGAATAAGCTAGATCTGATATTGAAAAGCATCCTTAGAAAGAGTTAATTTTATTTATTTTTTTAACAGGATCTTTATTTGCACAATATGTTTCATCTGGTTCTGATCTAGCCCACTTTGTGGGGGTTTGTGCCTGCATAAGCACTAACGTCTGAAGAAACTCAAGTTAGCAATAAGCAAACATGAACACTGTAACGGTGCATGGCGTTTACTAGACCAGCATTTTCAGACCAGGGTTTCTCAACTTGGGAACTTGAAGAGGTGCAAAAAAAGGTGCTTTTTTTCAAGAGGCAACTGGAGTTTCTGCTTTTCCTTTGAAGACGTTTCGCTTCTCATCTAAGAAGCTTCTTCAGCTGATTTTGAAGTGCTTCTATAACTTGTGACACACACACACACACACACCCCAAAAAAAATCCATTAACCTTTCTAGCATTGATGATGTTACCTAGCTGTGTAATCCCAAAGGTGTTTTTTTCAAAAGGCAGCTGGACTTCGTTTTTGCTTGAAGATGTTTCACTTCTCATCCAAGAAGCTTCTTCAGTTAAGTTTAGCTCACTTCTGGGATAAGAAGCGAAATGACTTCAAGGAAAAACAAGGAAAGTCCAGTTGCCTTTTGAAAAAGCACCTTTGGGACAACCGTGACTGGATGTCTGAGAATCTCCATGGACACTTGAAGAGGTGCGTATTTCTACTCCAGCCGGCTTCTGGGAGTTGAAGTCCACACCTCTTAAAAGTTTCTAAGGTTGAGAAACATTGCAAGTGATCAACTTTCTTTAGCGACTGTTCGAAGTTACAAAGGCACTGAAGAAAGTGACTTATGGCTACGTCCTTGCGCTTATAACCATCAGAGCCTCTCCACGGTCACATGATCAAAATCCAGGTGCTTGGCCGCTGGCATGCACTAATGACAGTTGTGGCATCATGTGACCACCACTTGCGACCTTCCCAGCTGGCTTCCAACTAGCAAAGTAAATGGGGGAAGTCGGATTCTCCTAATGACTGCATGGTTCACTTAACAACTGCAGGGAATTGCTTCACAGCTGCAGCAAAAAGAGGCCATAAAATTGGGTGTGGCTCATTTTAAGAATCACCTGGCTTAGCAACGGAAAGTCTGATCCCAATTGTGGTCCTAAGTCAAGGACTAACATGTACAACATGATCAGGATGGTATAAGATCTTTGCCTTGAGCAAGGAGTTGGACTAGATGACCCACAAGGTCCCTTCCAACTCTGTTACTCTGACTACTAGATCATTAGTTTGCCTGGTGGTGTGAAGACAGCAGTTAGCAGGCAGCTGATATCCATTGAGCATCCAACCTTTCCTCTTTTCTCAATTTCCAAAAAACATTACCACCAAACCTTGCAACAAGGAGTTCCATGGTACATGGAATAAGATAAGGAAGACAGGAACAATCTTTTTTCTTTGCTTTCCATTTCTAAATTTCATTAAATTCTTATTTCTGCCCAAATCTGGATTAATTTTCTAAATTTTTGTAGGTATGTGAGTTGTAAAGAGGGAAAAAAATTACTGGTCCTAGAATATGTAGTTGTATATAATTAATGATACTTACATTGTAACACACAAGTTGTTCATTAGTTATATACAATTAAATATTGTGTGACCATAAAATGTAACAAAAGTACCCGATTGATTGAAACTCAAAAGTTTAACTTCAGAACATAACACTCTGCATAAGGCTTCTGCCAGACTTTGAAGAGCCAAATCATAAACTTAGATATAGCGAGAGAAGCTACAGCGTAATCCTTTAAATATATTTACTCGCCAGCTTAAAGCATGTCTGTAAAACTCGGAATCAATAAAACAACAGAATTTAATAAGAAAACAAGCAAATAAGTAGAGGGGGAAAAAACACCAACCCCCAGAAAGGACAGATCTATAGTTCTCAATCTGGAAATTTGGAATTGTTTTCTAAAATTAATCTCTGGAAGGGACCTCAGAGGTCCAATTCCTTGTTTTTTTATTTTATTATTATTATTTATTTAAATTTATATACCGCCCCATTCCAAGGACTCGGGGCGGTTTACATATAAAATATAAAAATA
>JANHFL010072863.1:0-12925 GCA_032468155.1 Oxyrhabdium leporinum
TCCTCCTCCTCCTCCTCCTCTCCATAAACCCCACTCCCTTCTAGCGCTGATAATGTTCCCTAGTTGGGCAATGAAACGTCTGCAAGGAAACCACCAAGCTCAGCAAACACCCCTCATTTTAACCCTGATAAGATTCTCTTACGTCAGAAAGGCTAAAATTTAATAAGTCTTTCCCTCCCCCCCCCTTAATGTTGGGGAAGGAAATATGATCTGGTAAATTTATGAGACTGGTAACGCCTGAGAACGATCTTTGTCTTTCTCTCTTCTTGTACGCTTTGCAGCTACAGGGAAATATTTGGCTAGGCTGCGACCTGTAGCAAGATTTTATAGCTACTCATGAGCTACCTGCAATTTTTTTTCTGGCTCTTTTCCATACTTCTTCCTGATTCAACATTAGCCTTCCAGAGAGAGGAGCGTTCCAGGGAGTTCAAAACACGAGGTCAAAACTTCGTTTGTGTCGAGATAGAAATAAATCAAAGGCGCCGGTGTTGATTTTCCTTGAATTGCGTCAAATCCCGTTCTGGAAAAGTTTGATAACAGCTAACTTTTTTTTTTTTTCCTTTCCCCCAAATATCTCAAGTGACCGAAAGGCAATTTTGGGGTGCAGGTCTAAAGCGCTTGTCTTTTTGCTCAATGGGCAGACTTCTCCCAGACAGGGATGTCCGAATGGGGGGTGGGGTGGGAGAGGAGAGGAGAAACCAGGTTTTGGATGGCGATTTGGTGCATTTTGGGCTCCAACCTGGCTTTGCTTCGTGCTTGACCAGGTGTGAAAAAGGATCAAGCATCAGGAATTGTGCTTTTCGCTTTCCTTCCCCAACCAAATGACCTCCTCCAGAGAAAGGACTCCAATGAAGGATTCCTACCCAGTGAAGAAAACCTGGTTTCTCTTTACGAGGCCTTTTCGCACTTCAGAGGGGCGTCGAAAGGCCGTTTTGGAGAAGCTGTGAAATTTAATGAGGCCGCCGTATTGATATTCTGTGGAGGGCTCCTTGGTGCTCTCTGAGCTGGGTTGTTTCCTTGCAGACGTTTCATGACCCAACTAGGGAACATCATCAGCGCTAGAAGGGAGTTCGGAGAGTACCGAGGACCCTTCATTTTAAGATGCATTAATTCTGGGTTAAATTAATTCACAGATTAAATCGGTGTTTTTTGTAGGCTTTGGGTCCAGTTTAGGAAACAGGAAATTCTGCGGAAGGTGAAAAACAAAACAAAACAGATTTGCTCTTTACTCCAGGCAGGACCCCCATTAAATCAAACTTTTCCACCAATCTCTCTCTCTCTCTCTCTCTCTGTCCACTTTGATTGCAGGAAATGTCCGCCTTCGTTGTCATTTAAGCGGCCTCCAGTAAAGGTCTCCTGGCTCGCCTTCCCGACCGGATCAGAAGGCTGCCGGATTTCAAAATGCTCATAAAAGAGTATCGGATTCCTCTCCCCATGAGCGTCGACGAATATCGGATTGCCCAGCTTTACATGATCCAGGTTGGTGCCTTCATCGTTTGTTATCGCTTGCTTTCCTAGAAATACAATAATAATAATTGTCAGACGGAAAGAATCAGGAGCACATATTAAGTTCCAGTGAATCTGATTTATTGCTCATGCAATAAAAAATTGCACATTGTCTGTGCCTGCCTGCCTGCCTGCCTGCCTGCCTGCCTGCCTGCCTGCCTGCCTGCCTGCCTGTCTGTCTATCTCTGTCTCTGTCTCTGTCTCTCTGTCTCTCTCTCTCTCTCTCTGTCTCTCTCTCTTTTATTAGTCTATCCATCATCTATATTTATGTCTGTCTGTCTGTCTGTCTCCCTCTCTTTCATGCAATAAAGAGTTGCATTAGAGAATTGCACAAGAATCTAGTCAACGAATCTAGTCTCAATCTGCACTAAATTGGTACTAGATAAGAGTCAATGGAATTCAAGAGGGGTTGGACTTAGACTCCCTGTGGGAATGTTCCAGGCTGATTCCTTGCTTGACTCTGACCCCCGTCCTTCTCCTACAAAAATAATAGTAGAATCTGGGAAAGATAAGAGATGGAAGGGACCCTTAAAGCCATCTAGCCCAACCCCTTGCATTGTTCAGGGAAAGCAAGGAGACCATCCTTAAGATGGCCTCTTTTGAAAAGACACCAGAGATGGGATTTGAACCGGCCGCACTTGGAGCACGATGGCTTTTGAGTTCTGCAGAACCTCTCTGGACATTGGGCAGGAATAATTTACTAAATGTGTCAATGGAGAAATGGCTTTGACCTGCCCCTCCCATCTTAGCTGCAGCTTCCTAGCTGCTTGTTCCCTTCCCCTCGGTTTTTCACCCAAAACCGGTTCGCTTTTGAAAAACGCCCGGCGATTACGTCCTCTTCAAATTTAAATTAGATGTTTAAATGAAAAACAGAAAGCAGGAGGAGGAGCGGGAGGTGAAAGCCTGCAAACGATGAAAAATTGAACAGCGGGCTCGCAAAACCTGTCAAGAAGAGGAGGAGGAGGAGGAGGGGAAAGGGAAGAGGAAGAGGAGGAGGAGGAGGAGGAAGACTCACTGCAGTTTAACTATGCATTTATTCAAGAACTGTCTTTTCAATGCTTCTCTTGCCTGAGAAAGATTGACCTGGCCCAGCCAGGTTTCTTCGGCATTTACAATTCTACTTTATACATCCCAGCCGCTGTTTTTAAAACTATTTTGTTTCTCTCGTTTTTTTTCTCTCGTGTGTTTCTCTCTCTCTTTCTCTCTGTTGTCGTGAGTAATTTCAGCTCTTGCTGAAGGAAATTAAGTTTTGCTGGCTGCAGATTGTATGGACTGCCAGCAAGGGAGTTTTGCAATTTGAATTCTTCTCGCTTGCATCTCTGTCTTTGACCCGGCAAGCTTTCCCTGTTCCGTGGGTCCCTCAAGCCCACTTGGAAAAAGAGGGAGCTGGTGTTGAATGGCCCCAATTTGTCCAGGGTCAATCCTTGGAGACAGGCGAGGTCAGGAAACAGAGACCTTAAGGAATGTACAGCTTTATTTTATTGCTTGTAATAACGGAAACCCTGTAATATTGAAGGAGAATATTTGTAGCTCAGGATTGAAATGAAGGGCGCTCTCTGAGCTCGGTGGTTTTCTTGCAGACGTTTCGTGACCCAAGTAGGTAACATCATCAGTGTTTGCAGGGAAGGGGAGGAAGAGGAGGATTATTATAATTGTGTGGTCCTTGGTGTTTTCTGAGCTTGGTGGTTTTTTTGCAGACGTTTCATGACCCAACTAGGGAACATCATCAGTGCTCGAAGTGAATGAGGTTTGTGGAGGGGAGGGGGGCAGGAGGAGGAAGAGGAGGATTGTGGGATCCTTGGTGCTCTCTGAGCTTAGTGATTTTCTTGCAAACGTTTCATGGCCCAACTAGGTAACATCATCAGTGCTTCTAAGGAATGAGGAGGAGGAGGAGGAGGAAACTGCGCGATACTAAAGAGCATCAAGACAGGGCAAGCTTTAGTTTCTTTCTCACACTTTCCTGTTTTCTGCAACTGAGCTCATGTTTTGCTAACAGTCTATGCATATCCTTTCCGGAGTCACCTCTCTGTCCCTCTTCTACATCCAGCTCGTTTCACACAAATCCTGTTCAGGGGAAGGGAAGCCATGGTTAGATTAGCCCACTACCACCAAGGCATTTGTTGAGCGCTTTGAAAGCAACTCCTCCCTGAATTTGGGGCGAGCGGCAGCTGCAAGTAAGAGACCATCGTTGTCCTTTGCTTCTTCAGATTGAAGAGAAAAGAAACTTGGGTATAAGGCAGGATTTTATTTATTTTATTTCATGTATGAAATGTATATACTGCCCATCTCTCTATCCAGAGATCGGTTTTCTTGGACTAAGAAGGAATGAATTATCTAGTATGTTCGGTTTCTGTTTCTCCTCCAGAATTCCCCTTGGAGGGAGAAGGGTCTGCCTCTCCCTTCCCCGCACCAGTCCCCTCTGTGAGGGTTGGGGTTTTTTTTCCATCTTGGCAACCTGCCCTATAGATAATTGGATGGTCAGGAGGGTGCGGCTAACAGTTTCCATCAATTCACATCCCGGCCGTGGATTTAATGTACTCTGGGCTCCACTGCAGATCATCAGATCTGACCTCGCATCGGTTTTTCCTGATTAGATTTTAGGGATCACCGTTCAGCTCCACCCTTTCCCATCAGATGTCTTCCTCGTGAGGGAAGAGAATTTGTCGTGAGAGCTTTGCAGTTTGTTCTTTGGGTCACCAAGGAAATTGTGCATAATCAGATGCTACAGATGGGCATTTCTCAAAGTTGGCCTTTTTAAGACAGGTGGACTCCAACTCCCAGAATCCCCCAGCCCTTTTTCAAAGTTGGCCACTTTAAGACAGGTGAGCTTCAACTGCCAGATGTTTCTTAGCCCAGCCATGCTGGGAGTTGAAGTCCACGAATGCCGGGCCAGGGAATTCTGGGGGTTGAAGTCCACGCCTCTTCCAAGTGGCCAACTCCAAGACACCCTCTTGTCCATGGTTCCCACGTTCTCCCTCCGATCGCCCATTTGAGCAAAAGATGAAAAATGCTCGCCGGTTTCTTTCGTAGCGGGGCAGCCGTGTTCCTCTCGGGTCGCCAAAGATCCGAGCAAAATCGAATCGCCCCTTTCTCCAACCGACGCCTTTTATTAAAAGTCAGATGTTTTTTTCTGCGCTGCACTAAACGATAAAGGGAACTCCAGATGTCGGCGGGGAAGGAACGCGGCGGAGAAAAGGCCAAGCTGCCGTGATGATCGCATCTCCCTCCCAAGTGGCTCTCCTCTTTCACACCCTTTAGAAAGCCCCATGCCTCCCTCTATCTGCCGGCAACATCGTCGGCTGGAGGTGTTGCACGATGTGCCGATGGGTTGTTCTTGCGAACGGCTTGTCAGCTTCCGTAGTCCAGATTGCTTGGAGAGGAGGAAAAAAAACAAAACACCGAGGGTCCTTTGTAGCCGGAGAAAGAAATGTCACCCGGTGATCTTCTCGAGGTCTCCTGCAATGTTGAAGACTTTAGAAAGAATGCAGAGGAGAGCGGCGAAGGAAACGAGGAGGCGGCAGGCTTAAACCTAGGAAGAACAGTTGGCAGGAATTGAGTATGTCTAGTTTGATGAAAAGAAGGACTAGGGGGGGACGACGACATGAGAGCAGTCTTCCAATATTTGAGGGGCTGCCCCAGAGAGGAGGGGGTTCAATCTTTTCTCCAAAGCATCAGAAGGCAAGATAGGAAACAATGGATGGAAACTCACCAAGGAGAGAAGCAACCTAGAACGAAGGAGACATTTCCTGATAGTAAATTAATCAGTGAAGGCTCCAGAAGTTGTGGGTGCTCCTTCACCGGAGGTTTTTAAGAAGAACGTGGACAGCCATTTGTCTGAAACGTTATAGGCTTTCCTGCCTGTGCCGGGGGTTGGGCTAGAAGACCTCCAAGATCCCTTTCGACTCTGATTCCGTACGCCCTTCAAACCGGCAAGTCAGTCTGAGCCAAGTGAATCTATAATAATCGGTAGGTTTGTCATCTTGCCCTGGATGAGGCTAAACACTGGTTAATCCTCCGGGAGGCCCAGCAACATTGGACATGTCTCGGGTGGAAGGGAACGAAGAAGGAACGTCTCCAAGATCTGGACCCTTTGACACATTTCAGAATCTTTGGAAAGTCTCTTTATCCCCAGAGAAGGCAAAGCAAAAGGCCCTTGAAATGGCATCAGCTCCCCGCGACTTTGCCTGTCTCTCGTCTGTGCAAAATATATATAAAAAAAGGAGCGATTGCTTCGTTTGGGAGCAACGACGACTCGAAAAGCTCATTCTGGCCCTTGCTAGGCTGAACGGGGGTGTTTCCTTCAATCTGATCCAAAAAGCCATTGATCTTTTTGGTGCGCTCAGCCATCTGGAGAAAGCGCGTTTTTCTCTTGCGTTTTGCAAGAGTTATATAATTGAAACAATTCATCTTTTTCTTTTTTTTGCAAAGATTCGGGTATGTGACAGATCTCGGAGAATCTTCTTCCCTGTTTATTTATTTATTTTTTTAAAAAAATATTTCTTTATGATTACAAAAAACAGATTTGATGGTGAGCGTCTTCCAGACGTCCGTAGCGGTGATAGAAAGTCCTATTTCTGAGCTCGGTAGCGCCCTATTTAATTTCAAGCGGGACCCGAGGGCGAACTACACATTACACTCCTGTGTCAGGAGACCCGAGATGCCTTTAAAAATTACGACGTTGTTGATAAGAGAAAATCTCCTCGAAGGGCAGTTCATCTAGTCAAGAAATGGAGGGAGCGGAGGGGGGAAATTCAGCCCCCATCCTCATCATTTTTTTTTAACCAAAAAAGAGAACAAAAAAATCCCTGAAAAATTGGGTCTTTAGAAGATCTTCTTGTAGCAAGGTAAGCAAACTGCTTGTCCACTGCAGCTGATTTCCACCGGCCGCGCTTGTCCCAGGCCAGCTGCCCCTCTTTTCCCGAGAAGGAAGGCTGGAAGGACAGTGCTACCTGCCAAAGGTTAGAAGCATCGCATAACAGCTGCGCTTCTCAGAAGCTTTCCGTGACGCTCGGGGGAGAGCGATCCAAACGGGGCCTTGGGCCAAGCTGACCACCAGTGTCAGCTCCCAACAAAACAGTCCCCGGGTTGAAATTTAGAAGCTGCTTGGCATCTGAGTATTATTTGTGCTATCCCGGGACCACACTTCAAGACCCACTTAGAAGATATATTGCTGTAAACAAGAATGTAGTCAACTAACAGTCGTCCCAAAAGTTAGGGTTAGGGTTAGGGATGGTGAACATCCAGTCAGAGCTGAAGAAGCTTCTTGGATGAGAAGCGAAACGTCTTCGGAGAAAAACCCCAGAAAGTCCAATTGCCTCCTGAGAAAGCACCTTTGCCATGACCTGGATGACGGAGAATCTCCACAGACTTTCAACTAACAGCCATCACTAAATTGGCAATAGATAAGAGTCAAGGCACCATCAAAGCTGACACCGCCCGAGCAGAGAACAACTCAGAGAAATAGGGCAAGATCAGAAGACATGGATAGACATCATCACCTCATCACTGTCATGAGTCAACAGAATTCAAGAGGGGTTGGATTGAGACCGTTTGTGGCAACGGAATGACTCCAGACTGGTTGCTCTCTTGATTCTGCCTCGGGCTCTTGCCTGTCCTTCTATGTCTTCTATTTTGAATTTTTGGGATTGTATGGTCTGCTGCACTCTTAGAACTCGGGGGGAAAGGATGGTAGACTCCCATACACAACGTCCCTCAAAAAGCAAAAAAATTATGGCCAGGTCTTCCAAAACTTTGCATGCAAGGGCTGGGCCTTATTTGATGTCATACTACGATTTTCCCTTCTCCTTTAAGGAGCCCGGAGGGTTGCAGGATTCAGATGGCTGCGTTTTCATTTCTCCCCAGCCTCGTGATTTACATCCGAGAGAGCGAAAATCATTTGTCAGAAGAAGAGTACATGAGCTCTCTTCGGGAATCATCACACGTACACACGCACAAGATGTGATGCTAGGGTGGAGGCTGTCCCATTTTTCTCAAAACGACAGCCCTCTTTGCATGATCCTGAGATCAGTCACGTCCCGCAAAACAGACAAGCTTCCAAGATCTATGGGTCTTAGCCCATGGGTTTTTTGGGATCCTGTCTCCTCTAGAGGACATCTGTACCCACCTCCTTCCCCATAGCAAATGCTCCGGGTATCTTTTTAGCACATTCCACCTGTCAGCCTTACCAGGTAGACTCAAGAGGAAACGTGTCCAGGTGGGCTAAACTACACGAACAGAATCTTGCAAGTCTGAAACTACAAATCTCCCACTGTCTCCTTTACAGCCTGAGAAACTAGGGAGGGTCTTTCTGAGCGTCTTTCTCCACCCGTTATACAGCACTGGGCTAAGCGGTCTCTTATCTGATCAACCCTAGGCGGCATCTCTTCTCCCCGAGCTCTTTCTCAGGTCCCATTAGACCTCGCATGGAGAAAGACTCCAAACATGGCAAGTAAGGAGACCTTTTCAGCGTCTCCCCAGGCACTACGCCATCGCAAGGAGAAGCAGAAAGGGAGAGGAACCAGTGTGGCCGTCCCTTTCATTTTTACCGACAATTGTGTTTTGCATCAGTGTTTGGACATTTCACTTAACTCACAAATCTTTAAACCTTTTTTTTAAACAACTATCTGAAGCAGGAGCGTCCAGTGGCGTGGCCCCCAAAATGTGAAGCTGATGCATCAGGCCTCTTGTCTGGTTCTTACGGGCCGCGCACCCTCCCGATACCCCTTAATCTGAAGAAGATAATCCGTCTTGCAAACTGTAATCCATTGATTGATCGATTCAGGTCACTCACGGCGCACAAATGACTGCAGCATTGTGTTTACCTAGAGATCCCGGGGCGCGGGTGATTCTGTCAGAACCCATTAGTAGCAGGGTGTTGCCTCGAGGCCTTTCCTTAATTACCATTCTCCGCTAAAGGAGCTCGCGTCCCCAGCTAGGTGTCTGACACGTTGCCACATTCTCCTTTGTGCTTTGTGAGATGCTAGACTTCGCAGATCTTCTGCTTCTGCAACAAGCACACCCCGGCCCTGACGTTTCCCCTGGCTGGTCGCTGCTCCGTTTGGCTGCCAGCGGCATTGGGGGGTTGGGCTGCTTGCAAACTGGAACCCCGAGAAATGAGCGAGCCCGTTTTTCCCAAGCTGGAAACGAAACCTGCGATATTATCCGGTTTTCTCCTCTGTTTCCAGGCTTCTCTGGATGTGAGATCCAGCCACTCCCTAAGCTTGTGGTGGATAATAAGCCTCCGCTGTGATTCCACTGGAGCTGAAATTTGTTCAGGCAAATCGGGAACTCGCAGTCGTTGACTTACGAGCACTTCGTTTAGTCACCGTTCAAAGTTAACAAGAGCACCGAAAAAAGCGACGTAGGGGCATTTTTCACACGTGAGACCATTGCAGGGGTGGGAAAGAGGCCTCGGGGGCGAGGGGAGGAGGGTCCCACCCAGGGGACTCCGATTGTGTATTTTCACAGGGCACACCTCCGCCGAAACCTTGTTCTCGGTAACGCGTGCAAATTGACTGATCCCTCGGCATGATTCCTCGCACGCTGTCAACCTGCTCACTTATACTGCAATTAGAGTGACGGTAGAACGATAGCAGGAGAGAAAACGGCCCTGGTTAGAAAGGGGAGCTGGGTAGAAAAGCAGAGGTTTAACAATACGGCAGTGCTTGTAGTGGTAGAGGCAGGTAGAGTTGGCTTTGTGGTTTTTAACCGCCTCGGGCCGTGTGTCCTATTTACTTCCCCGGCCGGGATTTGCGCTTCGTGATGGGGTCTTGGGGTTCTTAAGGAGAAGCTCTCCACGGCTTTCTTGCCTTAAAGGTTTAGGTGGGCGCCCAGGGCAAGCTGAGTTCTAGGCTTCAACAGATGGTGACTTCAGATCTTGGATTCACAGCAAGGAGCTCATGTCAGGGTTTTTTTGCCTGTGTGATTTTATTTTGTTTTTTCCACTTGTGATAATAACAGCTGGAACCTGACCGAACACTACAACTCAACGCTACAGTTGGGAGGAACGATGGAAATTGTGGCTCTGCAACACTTGGAGGTCTTGGAGGTGTCCACCCTTTGCCACTGGGGAAGGCTGGCTGGGGAATTCTGGGAGTTGAAGTCCACAGGTCTTCCAATGGCCAAGGTTGGACACCTCTCTCATAGGTGAACAGATTAGCAAAGGTCCTTAACGTTTCCAGTCTACAAACCAACAAAGCAACACCAAATCTAACAACACTTCCAAGCCCAGATGGATGAGGCTTCTCTTCGCAGGATCAACCACCCGTGATGTGCATCTGGGAAGGGGCAAGGTTTCCCCCCACCTCCCTCCCAGGTTTTCTTTGAAAGAAATACAGACTTGAACTGAACTTAGGCCTCTCACTATAAGTTTCCTTTCCATGTTTTCATAAAGTGATAGCAAACCATGCCACCCATCCTTAGCATTGTGATGGGAAACTCCAGCTGTTGGGCAGCACCTCTGTGCAAGAAACCAAGAGACCAAAATATGAAGAACAGCTGCAGGAAGGATTTGGGTTTGGCCAGTCTAGAGAAAAGAAGGACTAGGAGGGACATGCTAGCAGTCTTCCAATATCTGAGAAGCTGCCACGAAGAAGAGGAGGGTCAACCTATTCATCAAAGCACCAGAAGGCAAGATAGGAAACAATGGATGGAAAGTCACCAAGGAGAGAAGCAACCTGGAACTAAGGAGAAACTTCCTAACAGGGAGGACAATTGACCAGTGGAACATCTTGCCTCCAGAAGTTCTGGGTGCTCCATCACTGGAGGTGCTTAAGAAGAGATTGGACAACCATTTGTCTGAACTGGTGTAAGACTTCCTGCTTGAGCAAGGGGCTGGACTAGAAGACCTTCGGGGTCCCTTCCAGCTCTATTATTCTATATTCATCCTGGAAGCCAACATGGGTGATCATGTCCCATTGGAATGTCCCTCCTGCCGTCTTCTGAAAGGTCACTCCAGTTTCCCCTCTTTGCCTTGTGAAGCAGTTGTTCTTTGCATCCGGTTATTTCTGGCTGTCCCAGCAGATGACCGATTGCTTCTGTGACATCTATTGGGGTGGCTCTTTCCACAACGGCAAGACCGTGTGCCGAGTCCGGCCTCACTTGATCTCCCTTTGCCCGGAGATGGATTTCCATAAAAGCTTTTTAAGTGGCTGCAATTCCTTTCACCATCGTGAGTTCTCTGCCTCCCTGGGTTTTTATTGTGAGTCATTTAATGTTGTTGCTTTAGCAGAGTCCTCGTTTGGCCTGGAAATTTAACGTTCGAGAAAGGGGAGCGTCTAGGTTGCGAGATGCTGGAGGCCACCAGAGTGGGGTGGCTTAAGTTTCTTGAGAAAAGGAGAAGGTCTCAAAATTTTGAGTTGTGGACCTTGAAACTCTGGACCCGGGGAGTCCAACCTTGGCAACTTTAAGACCTGTGGACTTCAACTCCCAGAATTCCTCAGCCAGCAAGGAAGTTGAAGTCCATCACTCTTCAAGTTTCCAAAGTTGGACTCCCCTGTCTTTGACCCCACATGGCCAGTGCCGGCTCTGTATCTGATCACAAGAGCTCAGACTTCTGGAGATGAGAAGAATTTGAACTTCAGCAGGTCTCCTGTTTGAAAAGTGGCGTATCCATCATTATCGCGTCACCTTCCTTCAAAACCCAGCCTCCGGGAAGCATTTGTGTGACTTTGGACAATCTTTGGTCCCCATTTTCCATTTGGAACCATCCACGCAATGAGATATTTGTCAATTTATCCATCACCGTGGGTTCTCCCCTTTTACGAATTCTTCCCTTTTCCTTTTCCCTCTGCTCTGCTCTCCTCTCTCCCCCTCCCCTCCCTCCCTCCCTCCCAGATTTGTTTGCAACAACTAACCAAATGCAGGTGCAATGAACAGGTAAATGAAGGAGCATTGCTAGCCTTTCCTTTTTGAATGGGTTGGGGAACGGAAGCTTTTTATTATTTGAAAAGCTTCTGTTTTTCTGCTGAAAAAGGGAGTTGTTCCCTTTTGTAAATCTGGGAAGAGCCATGCCTAGGGACTCACCCTATTCCTGGCTGTTCTGTGTTAGAAGATCAGTAGCAGCAGAGCATTCAAAATTATCAAATTTATTTTGCTGTTGCATAAATGTGTCCTCCTTTCCACTTTTCCGTGGCATCTTCTGCTGTTTTTATTGTTCGACCGAATTTTAAGTGGCCCTCAAGTCAATGTTGTAAAAGTTAATCTCCCTCTCTTAGGCATGTTTTTTTTCTCCTCTCATCATTATTTATCATTCTTTTCTTTTTTTTGTTAAACATAGCTTTCTCTTCGTCTTGTTTGCCTGCCAAAAGAAAAGGTCATTACTGAAGTCTTTTTTACAGTCAATTCATAACTCTGATCTCAGCTTGTCTTTAATTCCCAAAGTGGCAGCCACTTTAAAATCACTTACAAAACACAAATGAAAGGGAGAGAGGGAGGGAGCAGAGAAAGGGAAGAGCAGGCTTGCGCTGTTATTATTATTTGAATTCCTTGATAAGGAGTACTCTTGTGCTTCCCATCCTGATAACGCCTGGACAAGAAACGGGAAAGTATTCCTAATTTCCCAGGTGGCATTTTGGGGCCCCGAGAGACAGATTTGTTTGGATGTCTCCTTTTCAGCCATTCTTAGTTTTATAATAGTTGACACCTATCTACCCATTCGCCTATTTCTCTAATTTCAGAAAAAGAGCAGGGAAGAGACTTGTGGCGAAGGCAGCGGCGTGGAGATTTTGGAAAACCGCCCGTATATCGATGGCCCGGGTGGCAACGGGCAGTATACTCATAAGGTATACCATATTGGTATGCATATTCCCAGCTGGTTTCGATCGATACTCCCCAAGGCGGCCCTCCGAGTCGAAGAGGAATCCTGGAATGCCTATCCTTATACCAGGACAAGGTACCACCCAGCAATTCCAACTCCCCCCCCCCCCTTGCATCTGTACCCCATTGGCTTCGTTTGTTTGCTTGTTGTAGCAACCAGGATTTTGGAAAATGAGAGTGAGTGTCAACCCGGAAGCTGGCCTTGACCGCTTCATGGTTTCCACGCTGGAGCTGAGGGATAGGGAGCGGGGTTTTAGATAGCTGGGATTTTGTAGCCAAAACAAAACACTTTCTGTTGGGAATCAAGGACATTCTCACACTGTGTCAGAGGGAAGGCGGAGTGACGTCACCAGGCAACCAGGCAGCACCGTGATTGGACAATGTGACTGACTGTTTTGAGAAAGTGTCAGACTCTTAATTTGGTGAAAACCGCGGGAACCTTCAGAGTCGGTTTTCACCAGATCTGTCCCAATATGATATATATCCAATAAAGCTTTCAGGAATCTACCTGCCTCGGGGTTTTGCTTGATATAAAGTCTATTGCTTGGAAGCGAGCTTATAACATCCAAGATAGCATTTGTAGGGGGGGAGGGGGAGGGGGAAG
>JANHFL010072998.1:0-12920 GCA_032468155.1 Oxyrhabdium leporinum
CCAAGCAGTCACCATGTTTCCAGTGTCTTTTTCCCCACTTGGAACAGAACCCAGAAGGATATTTCTTCCAACAATTTAAATAATTTGCAACAAAGAATTGATAGGACAGCTTTTTACAAGGAAGGAGAATAAAAACCTGAGAGTTAAAAGAGAATCAGAGAAGAGAGAAGCTTTTGACAGAGCAAGAGAAAGACAGGAGAAGGAGACAAATAATTCCAAAAGAAAAGAACAAAGAGACACCAGTGGATTTATGCCCCATGTTACTTGTTAATAAGATGTTATTACTAAATGAAAATTTAATTGTCTACACAGTTATAGGCAACTGGTCACCTGAATAAAGGAGAGACAATATAACATTCTCTCATCTTGCTAAGATACTTTACTACCAGGAAAGGAGCTGATGAGAAAAAGCACCATATCAAGATAAGAACTCTTACCCTTTGGATTAGCAGCAGCCACATTATATTTATTGTATCCCATAATAAACTTAGAAGTATGCCAATTTTGACCAAATTTAACCTAGTTTTGTCACACGCTTATTAGAGGCTGACTGAGATAGAATGTAGGAAATTCTTTAAAAAATCTAGACAGAAATGTTAGTCATCAGTGAGTCCTCAGGTCTGAATAATCTTATGACTTTAATCTTATGACTATACCAACATTATAAATGGAAAACTAAGACAAGTGCAAAAAACGCCTAAAGCTATGTGCGACTATGTCAGAAGTCTATTTAGTTCAATTTCCTATCCCAATAAACCTCTAGAACAGGGGTGTCAAACTCAAGGCCTGTGGGCCAGATCCAACCTGTGGGGTGCTTAGATCTGGCCTGCGGGGCCACCCTGGAAACAGTGAAGGTCCAGTCTGCGGTGCCTCTGCCAGTGAAAACGGAGCTTGGGAGGGCCAAGTGTAGCCATCGCAGAGTCCATTTTCACCCCAATGACCTCCTGCAACCCTCTGCCAGTGAAAACAAACCTCGTGGGGGGGGGCACACATGGCTGAAAATGGGGCCCAGGAGCCCATTTTCACTGGCAGAAAGCTTGGGCCACCACTGGCGCCCCCGACACTAGTGATGTCATGCTGGCCCCCCAGGCATGCCCATCTTGGTCCCCCGAGGTCAGACACAAACCTCATGCAGCCCTCAATGAAAGCAAGTTTGACACCCCTGCTCTAGAATATAGCTAGGCAACCAACAAAAGCTCCCTAAATCTTTAAAAATAATTTTAACCTTTCATGTATTAATGCTGAGATTTCTGTGCTCCTTTGCCTTTCTGCCAATAGCTTGTAGCACTACATTTTCCTTCTTTGCATATGACAGGGTCATGCTGGGATGCTTGTCTAGGCTGCTAATCAATCAGCACTCAATCTTCAGTCTCCAAGGTGACCAATCAGTGGCATCTATCCATCTGCTGATTTGGTTCTAAATTGCACCTGAGACATAAACCAAAATCACTTTACAAACCCCTCACACAAAAACAGTAGCTGACCAGTAGTTTCCTCTCCCATTTCCACAGAGATCAAAAGGTCCAGTGCTTCGGTTGTGTGGATCTTGATCCTCTCCAACACTCTTGGATCTGAAGTTTATTTTTCTTATCTATCAGCAGACAAGTTAAAAAGAGAGAAAAGTAAGCATTTAAAAAATCTTATTATGCTGTATCTCAAAAAATGCCATCACTTATTACTTGAGCAAAGTAATAGTTAACTCTGAATTTATATTAATAATAAATTATTAAGGGCTTTCTCTTATAAGTTGCAAGTTTGGGGGCAAATTTGTTTTCAGACAGGTGCAGAATAAAAGCTGATAGTTTTTTTTAAATTGGAAAAGCAAGGTAAAGATATCTTTAGTTTGCTCATTGGTCAGAGAGCAGGTGCCTCAATCTAATTAAAGCTAATCTGCCTTTTTATTTGCTGTCTTGCTGGGAATGGCAAAAGCTGATAAGGGGAAAGTCAATTTATTAACAATACAGCATTAAAATGAAAAAAAAACAACCCTAATCATCTTTGGGATGAAGATAGAGAACTACCACCGAATTGGATAAAAACCTGATGATCCATTTAGTGGCATGAAAAAAAAATCAAAGCGTGAAACTTTATGCTGCCAAAGCACAATTCACCACGCAGAGGAGAAGGGAAGGGTTCAATCAGCTTTAAGAAAAACCCCAAGGGGCTGTGTTAAAGACAAAAAAACCCTAAGAAATCACAGGAACACTCAAAAGTAATTCACTGAGACACAGCCGAGTATTGAGTGGGCAAGACAAGAAACAATAAATGGAAACTAATCAAGGAGAGAAGCAACCTAGAACTAAGGAGAAACTTCCTGAGAGTGAGAACAATAAACCAGTGGAATGGCTTGCCTTCAAAAGTTGTGGGTGTGCCATCACTGGAGGCTTTTAAGAAGAGACTGGTCAGCTACTTGTCTGGAATGGTATAGGGTCCCCTGCTTAGGATTAGATTAGAAGACCCCTAAGATCTCTTCTCTTCTCTTCTCTTCTCTTCTCTTCTCTTCTCTTCTCTTCTCTTCTCTTCTCTTCTCTTCTCTTCTCTTCTCCTCTCCCTTCCCTTCCTTTCCCTTCCCTTCCCTTCCCTTCCCTTCCCTTCCAAGTACTGTAAGCCAGGAACTGGAAATGGAGTAAAACATCTTGGGGGAAAAATCACACCTAGAACCCTGAACAGGAGCAATATAAACTGCAACATAATGTCTACCTGGCTAATCTGATCTGGCAGAGTTGGTGCCCTTGTGTCCCTTCCATTAATCAATGCTATGTGTTGGAACCCCAGAAACATGCCCTTCTCTGTCACAGTCTCAGCCTTCCTCTGGAGATTTGAATGGCTCCTGGTTTTTGATGAGTATGATTGAAGCCCTCTTTTCTTCTTTTTCCTTGTTCCCATCTGGGTTTGTTAACTCTGCTATGTTCTTTTTTGTTTTGTGTTTTAATGGTTTTAACGATGTGTAGAACACCCAGAGTCACTTGGAGTTTGGCGACCGTTAATTTATTATTATTGTTATTAATAGTAGTACTTAATTACTATAATTACATCCTAAAGTCTACAGTAGGAGTTAGTAAAAGAGAAGCTTCTGGGTGAGCTAAGAACTTCTATGGGAACATAAAACCTAAGAGTAATTGTTACATTATTTATTTTCACCGCTTACTCTACAGCATATATTCTCTGTGTATGTCCTGTGTGGCTGTTTACCAAATTATGTCTCATCCCAATAAATATCTACCAGAGATACAGATAGCAACTTGCAAAATGGTTTCGAGAAATATTTGGAAACCTTGTAGAACTGACTGGAAGCATCTATTAGCGATCTTATGGTAAGCTGTAAGCAGCTACACAGAACATACTCAGAGAATCTATGCATCTGAAGATCGTGGTGAAAATAAGTAATGGCAGCAACCTAGTTTCTCGAGATCTCTCTCTCACTATTGATATCAAATCCCAGATCAGATCACTGCTGTACAGCTCCCCACATTTGTGCATTCTCCTTCTGGCTTGGTATAGTCCAGTTTTTGAAAGAAAGAAAAAAGATTACACATAGTTTCACATATGCATTAAACCGTAATGTGGTTTGGTTTTGAATAATGCATTGTGTGCTGTATGAGCTGGGCCGTTGTGATTTGTTCAGTATCTAATCAATCATGTTTAAACAAATCATGCCTGGCAGAAAGTGTCATCAGAAAGGAGTAGTGAAGCTAAAAGCTTGGACAACTCAAAGGCATACTAACATAAGAAAACCATCCAAATGACAATATATTCATCATGGTATTGTTACGTCCAATTTGCATCTCAGATTGTACATATGTTTTATTTCTGTTCATACAACTCTTTCTAGGTCCCATATTGGGGTCTGTCAAACTAGTTTCCAGTATCACATTTTAAAAAAATTCCCACCTTTATTATTTTTGTAAATAGCTCAAGGGTGGCTACAGTACCTAAACTCCTTCTATTTGCCCAATAACAATGATTGGCTTTCATGCCTAAGCAGGACAAGAACTCACAGTCTCCTGGTTTTCTTGCTTGGTGCTTTAACTACTAGACCAAACTGGCAGCCTGACTCTTACGTTGGCTCCAACCTCCAGAGCTCTCTCTCTTGAAATCAACTCAAGATCCTAAAGAGATCTCTACCAATTTTGGCCAGCAAATATCACAGGAATTCCTCCAGGCAGATTGACCTTCAAACACTGTCTTTGCTCTGGGTGTCTCTACCAAGTTCGGCCTTAGAATATTTCAGCAATGAATCTATCAGTTTGTCTCTTTCATTTAGTCGAGCTTTCCATTCCCTTTCAGGCATGGATACGCCACAAACATTGAAAATACAGTTCTTTTAAGTTCTTAAACTAAGCTGTCTGCATTAGGCTTAAGAATCAGAGCAGGTTGTCTCTGTAGTTAGCTGAAAAAGGGATTACAAAATTGAGCACCGCATTTGAAGTTTGGTAAGTGATGTGAAAGCTCAGCTTCTTAATCTTAGGGACAGAAGGGAAGGATAGAAAATGAGGAAAAGTATCTAAAAATGGAGTGTCCTTCTTTCTGCATGCAGATGTTAAGATCTTACCATCTGCTATAAAGTCATTTCAATTTTTCCTAGGAAGGGTCAGATGGAAGAAAGGTGTTTGGGAAAACAGGAATCTGGACTAATTTGTTTTGCAGGCAAAGTACAGACTCATCTTCTTTCTTGTTTTGTATGAGTCTCTACATTTTAAAATTTAGGATGCGACTAACTGCATGTGGTCAGCGACTTGTTTCCTGCCTTTCCTGTTTTTAGCTTCTTATGGTTAGCCGGATTCTTGTTATAAAATGTATAATCCAAAGAAGGCATACTGGATGGGCAAGATAGGTCAGGGCCCTTTGTACTTTTGCAGAATTATGGAAAAAAAGCAAGGATAATTGCTTCCAATATGGCTACTTTCATGGTATTTGTCATCACATCAATAACTGAATTGTGCTTCATGTTCTCTGATGTAAGAATGCTGTGTCATTTCCATGATGATGTCAGTGGTGTTATTGTTTGTATGTTATTATTTGCCCCTTTCTTCTCTCTCTTGTGGACATTATTTCTGGGTCCCTTATATAATTCCAGTTTGGAGAGATGATAGCAGCAGACTTAGGGCTGATATAAGTTATGATTGCTTTGACTTTCTAATTTGAGGAGAAAAAAAACCCCTCTAATTGTAATGGTTCCTAATCCCATAGGCCAGAAATAAGGATATAGGTAGTCCTCACTTCATGACCATAATCAAGCCCAAAATTTCCATTGCTATACAAGCTAGGTTTTGCCCCAGTATACAACTTTTCTGCCCATAGTTAAATGAGTCACCACATTTGTTAAGTTAGTAAGATGGTTGTTAAGTGAATCTGGCTTCCCCATTGACTTTGCTTGTCAGAAAGTCACAAAAGTCATGAGGCACACCCTTGAGGCACCACAACTATCCTCATTACAGGTCAGTTGCCAAGCATCTGAATTTTGATCATGTGGGGATGTTGCAACAGTTGTAAAAACAGTCATAACTCACTTTTTTCAGTGCCACTATAACTTTGAACAGTCATTAAATGAATGGTTGTAAGATGAAGACTACCTGTACTATGTTCAGATATGGGATTTTCAATGCTCCATTACTGATTTAACAACACTGCTGGGAAGGTTTGTATGTATGGTTTCCACTGTAATTAATAACACCAGGTTGTCAATTATCAACCAGCATGTTTTACAATCCAATGTTTGCAAACGAAGGAGATGAATGTGCTCAGTCAGCTCCCATCTGGGCAAACTGCTTTACCTACTGCCCCAAGAGGGGTGTCTTCAGCTTAACGGTAACCAAATAGGCAGCAAATGGGCTTTTTCAAGAATAATGTAATTAAGCTTAAAGGAAACAATTAAGGATGTGCTGATTAGCAACTAATCACACCCCAGAAGTTTAGCAAGTGCTGGATGTTTCTTGGAAACCTGCAGAGATGCAAGAAGGAGATTATTGCTCAAGATAAACACTTCATCTCAGGAGACTTGCCTTTTTGACAATCTTGCATTAATCTAATATTTAAAAAAAAACCAGGGATGATTAATTTCATCATTTATTGTATTTGGAATCGGAGAGTCTGGTAAATAGACAGTTTACTTCACTGAAGCATTTCCAAATAGCTCTAAGATAAGAGTTTCAAAGCTTTTTTTTTTTTAAAATATATGGAATTGCAGCAAATGCTCTTGATTAAAGACCACGGAAATTTTTTAATAAAGACGAGCTATATTGGCTATAATAAATCTAAGAAATAAAAATAAAAACATCATACTCATTTCTGTCAGTGAGTCTTATGTTAACATCAAATTGGCAAATGGCAAGGGTAGCAAGATCTGCAGGGGGGTCAGAAAAGTCAAAGTATAGAAGCAAAGAAGACCGTTTAGAGAAAAAGACAGTCCAGGAGGAAGTTAATATTTTAATAATGCCCTGATTATTAATTCAAAGGGCTGGTTATTTCCTTTATACTCCAGCACAGTGACCACCAGTCACTGCCTGGTCAGAATTTGAACCATCCCTTATTCTGAAAATCTGGGAAGGACTTACGGAGAATTCTTCCCCTGTGAGAAACACCATGTCTGCAGAGATTCTCAGTCATCCAGGTCAGGGTTATCCCAAAGGTGCTTTTTCAGGAGGCAACTGGACTTCCTTGTTTTTTTCTTTTGAAGATGTTTCGCTTCTCATCCAAGAAGCTTCTTCAGCTCAGAGAGCACCATCATTTGCAGAGCACACAGAACATTGTTAGAATTACTTGGATTGAGGATGTTGTAGATCTCTTATGCAGATCGTTGGATGGAGAAAATTCAGAAGATATCCTCTCTTTCCTCCTTCAGCGGCTTCATATTTGCACAGTGACCTGCATTTGCACAAATAAATAGGTATATGTCTCCCTGCATACAATCCTGCCAAAAAGTGAATATGGCTTTATACATATGAGATTTTGAATGTGTGGAAGCTGGACTAGAATGGAGAGTCCTGATGCTACTACTATCCAGAAGAAGCAGAGGAGCAGCAGAAAGCAATGAGAAGAATTCCCCAGCTTCTAAAGGCTTTGGGGGTAGCTAAGCACTGACTGCAAGCCAGATATCCACTGTAAAATGATAGCAGAAGGCTAAAGGCACGGTAAGTAATGTCTACGTCAGATGTTCGATCCCAGCTGTGTAGCCAAGAAGGATATGAAGCTAGGCGTGTGGAACACAGAAGGCAGGACGTACTTGCAGAAGAATCCAGGTGAAGCAAGAGAAAATGTTCTTTCTGGGGAAATATCATAAAGCTGTTGGTTGTTTCACAGAAGCCACTTATGAAATTACTGGCAAATACATTCTCAGAAACTGGGGATTATAGACTCATGGCAATGGCATAGAAGCAGTACTGTTTTATTCAGAGCAGCGTTTTTGGGTCATCAGTACCTTAGTTATACCAAGTTTTTCATAATGCCCTCTGTTTTGTGTGTGTGTCAATTATACATTTAAAAAAAAAATACTGTGCTGCTTGTATTTTCATGAACTATACAGCTGTGCTAATACCCAGCACAATCATATGATTCAAGCAGAATCATATTTATCAAAGTATATGTTTACAGTTTGATACGCATGTAATCTTCTCTTATTATAATCCTAGTTGTTCCTCCTGTTGCCCCCTTGATGTCTTATGGCCCCTTGCTGCCCCTTAATATCTAGTGCCCCTCTGCATAATTCATGTATTGCCCACCCTGACAAACACTGGTTCAGAGGATGACCTTCATTGAGACCTGATGTAGGAGTATACCATCCCTACCCTAAGAGCCCTCTTATTACCATTCAGTACCATCAACCATGATCTGGATGTAGGAATTGGGAGGAGGGAGCAACTTTGCAGGGTTCTTCCTTTGCTAGTTATGTGGGCAATTCCAATTGGCAGTCATGGGGGATTAGCAGTTGAGCCCTAGGCTGCTCCAATGTGGAGGATATTGGGGTTGGCCTTTTCCCCTTGGTTATTTAACATTGCTATGTGAACTGTTGGTGGGTATCTGCATCGTTTTTATTAACATCTTAGGTCCTCTACTGTGAAAATAGATTATGGCTCCACACATCATATAAGAGCATCTTTCCACTCCAGTCATTGTTTGAAGCAGAATTTCCAGGACTGCATTCCCAACACTAGACCTCAATAGCTGATAATTCTCTATCTTCATTCTCCTTTGACCTATAAGGTATGTTACCTCTCTTCATTTTCTTCTAAAACTCCTCTTCTTCACTTCATGTTTCTGTTCCAGTTCATGGATGAAAGCTGCTGCAACATCCATACAACTCAAGTCAGTACCTTTCCAAAGACACATGTCTTTGGCTTTAGTCTCCTCTAAATGCATATACACATAGGGTAGTTGCTTGCACACAACATGTTTAACCTGACTAACTGGATTAACAAAACTGCTGGGTCACTCCATTTATTGAATCATTTCACTTCCCAAGTAACCAAAGCTGAAACGATCCACTTTAGTATGTTGTGTAAATGCATCTGGTAAATCCTTACATGCCCTGGTTAAATGTGAGCACAGCCACAGTCTTTCCAGAGATATTCCTCATCATCCCCTTGGATTTCAGAAAGACAAATAAATTTCATGTATTGCTACAGGAGCCAAGAGAGCAGTGAAAACATTCCTACTATAAACATTAAAGGACCAGTAAGAGGCAGGCTACTCCCCACCGAATAAAATTATTGCCTGGTTAAACTGGGAATAAAGTCCCCAGGGAAGGTTATACTGAAACATCCTTCATGGTGCATTGAAGCAGCAGACTGACCCCAGATTCACACAGGCAGACACAACAGAGAGGCAGTAAAGCAGAGGTTTGATATATCCAAGGTAGAAAAAATCAGGGTCAGTTGTGTTTTTCAAGGTTTAGCCGATCAAGTTGCCACTGACATGTTCATACAATATCTAAACATAAAATATCTAAAATGAGATTATTTACAAAAAGATTTTCTTCTAGTAGTACACAGAGGAAAGGTGGAGAACATAGAATTCGTTTCTACAATTTTTCCATTCGGCAACAACCCTGAGCTCAACAAGAGAGTGACTGGCTTTAACTCCTAATCCGTCATATTAACCCATACGCCGCACTGGTTCCCTTTATTCTTCTATCTATTTATTCCGAAATCTATTCAATTCAAAGCAAATCTATTCAGATTTATTCTCAGTTAAGACTGCTCTAAACAAACAATAGAAATAAGGCTACCAAATCTGAGATACAAATTTCCAGACACACACAAGGTCAGGATGTCAGTTCTTTTTTCTCTTTTGCTAGCTAGTGGTTAGTTGGATTATTGCTGGGTAGATCTGATAGCCCTAAACAGAAGAATCCTAAAGAGGTAGAATGGGTTGTACCCTTACGGGCTGAAGATGTGGCATCACATGTTGTTTTCCCAGACCTGATAGTCCCAGACAATGTAAGACTGCAGTACCCCAACAGGGCCAACCATTCACACCTGCTGTGGCCTCCTTTTTTGAAAGATTACCAGATCTGGGTTTGTTCCAGACATTATGATAAAGTGGTACTCAGGCACATGATGCAAATTTGAATGGAATCTTCCCTTTATTAACAACTGCCACAATACCTACCACAACACTTCATCAGAGTATTGTGAGAATAATTAAATGGTGGGTCCCAACCTCCCACATGCCTGTCAGTCCCAAAAGAAACCTCACAAGGCCACTCCGTGATATAGGAGATGGTTCATCATAGATCACTTGTCAGATCTTTCTCGCACCTGGGGCCAAACCCATTCAATCCCATCTAAGCCCTCTCCTTCCACCAAGAATAGAATTCATATAAGAAACCAGTAAAAGAGGAAATAAGTGAGATGAGCATTTTCCTCTTTGTTCTCTTAGTGTTTTATAGTTTCAGGAGAAAAATATTGAAAGGTACATTGAGACCCTTTTAGTTGGCATTATTTTTCACTCCCTTAATCCAGATAAATAGTTGCCCAGTCATCCTCATTACTACCAGCTTTAAAATCTCGAAAGCAAACAGAAAAAAGCAGCCATCACTACCCAACCTAGCTACTGAAGAAAAGGATGGAATTCACTTTTAGAAAATACAATAGTGGCCATTGGTATAGGTGCCTCCAAAGCATCTGAAGGCAGACAAGAAGTAATGGATAGAAACTAATCAAGGAGAGAAGCAACTTAGAACTAAGGAGAAATTTCTTGACAGTTAGAACAATTAATCAGTGGAACAATTTGCCTCCAGAAGTTGTAAATGCTCCAACACTGGAAGTTTTTAAGAAGAGTTTGGATAAGGGTTTCCTGCCTAAGCAAGGAGTGGACTAGAAGACCTCCAAGGTCCCTTCTTTCTATTCTATTCTATTCTATTCTATTCTATTCTATTCTATTCTATTCTATTCTATTCTATTCTATTCTCCTGCACATGCCCAGATGAAGCTTTGCTCGCCTGGCACTGGTGCGGCCTGGTTCCTAACAGACCACGGACTGGTATTGATCCACAGAGACAAAGATTTTATGTGGGTGTCCCTAGACATAGACTATGTATCTTTGTCCCAGAATATCTATTAAATATAGACCCCCAAAAATGTTTTCTTTTGAGCCAAATGCAAACCACCAATTCAGGCTGGTAGCTCAATGAAAACACAGTGAATCTGCTGGTTTTTATTATCTTCCTGGGATTTTATCCTTCTTCCTGGGATTGTTCTGGTTTTTATGGGTCACAAGAGAGTCTTAAGCAAATGCCCCATTAACTTCCTTATGTTGATCTGAACTTTTGAACAGAGCCTGGATGCACATCTAAGAGAATAATACATCCCAGAAAAAATGTTGGCAGAAAGAATCTCAGTGCTTACAGCTTCAAATGCATTTAGGCCTCGGCCCAGTATTATTGCATCGTGGGATATGTGTGTGTGTAGAAAATTCAAAGGAATGGTGACACTGTTCCTTTCTCTGTACAACTATGCACTGTTGATATAAACATCTTTTATAAAGGAGTATGTTGTTCAGCCAACCTTATCAGATTCAGATACTTGTTCCAGAATGAGGTTGAGCCAATGGTTGCTGGTCAACAATGCTAGTTCCATTCAAACCACTGTGCAGTTCTGCTATCCTACAAACAACCAATCAGAATATTAGATAGGTGCTGGAGCTCAGTTCTGCTCTTAACCAACTTGCAAAATCCAGTAAATTATGAGCTGAAACGAGCCAGATCTAGCAGCCCACTAGGTTAAGCCGCAGCTGTCTTGGTTTGTGGTAATGAATTTCATTAACTAAGAATAAAAAGGAGTGTTTATTTTGCATCATAATTCAGCAGAATGGTTTGGAATAATCTATTTAAACCTTTTGGCTCATTTCTGTTGCTTCTGAGAACAAGCTGACTTACCTGACCCCATAAACTACCAGATATGAATTGCTGATCATAACTAATTCATAAAAAGAAAGATATTAGATTTCATTTCTTCTCGGTGTGAAAAACACCAGTTTTGGGGAAATTGCAGCATAGACCTCCAAATTGTGATTATCTGAGATTTCCCAGGTAAAGTCACTCTGCATTTGGTGAATGTATACTTTTAGTGAGGTGGGTTGCTATGTAAATTTGATAGATAAATAGTTGCCCAAAGGCACTTTCTATTGATGTCCCTAAACCTGCTATATTTATAATGCTTACCGTCATTGAAATTCTAACAGTTCTAAAAACATATATATGAAAGAAAATCCAAACTTAGTTGCAGTCTTAAAGATTTGCTAAAAAAAAAAAAAAAGAGGACAAGAGAAAATAGGGCAGTCCCTCAAGAGTCAGATATATAAATTTAACAAAGAAAAAACAAAACCCTACTGACCCACCAGAATTTGAAAGAAAGGACAGTCAGGTCATGGCTAAATGGTACAAAAGAGCCAAAAGATCTTCAGAAGGTGACAGAACTATCTCCCATAGTGTTGGCCAAAGTGTTCCTGTGCTGCGAAACTTTATCCAACGAAGTGTGAGATTTCCCACAATGTGCAATGAAGTTACCCAACCTATGTGATTCCATGCTTAGAAATATTAGGCAGATGGACTAACCTAGCCCTTTTTTTAAAAAAATGGGGAACCAGTACAGATATCTAGAATGGGTCTGAGGATACGCCTTTTCGCCAATTGATTGCAGAGCAACTGCAGAGAAGAGATTATGGGTTCAGCCTGGCCAGTATCCAACCAAAAAGAAGAATCTAGTATTTAGTCCATGAACAAAAAGGGGCACCTCCATTAAAAGGCTGCAGAAATCCCATGGGCAGACAAAATTAAATTTCACTGGTAGCGATCTGAGCTCCAAGTGGTTCCCATTGTATACTATTTCATTTATCTAATGGATAGTGTTTCACTCTTTGCTTTTAAAATGAAAGAGACACCTATTTTTGGTAAGTCGCTTAGATGTTGGTCAGATTGGTGTTTTGTTTTTTTTTTAAAGAAAGCTCATGTTATTTCCCAGTGAACACATTTATAAGATGAAAGTTTTCTCTCTTCCTATACCAGATGTTGTTGTCTGCCCCCCCCCCCACTTGTATCTTTTTATGTTGAGGAAATACCTCCCACATATTTGCACTTTGCTTGAAAAAGCATAAAACTAGCAATACAGACAAACGTAGCAGGACACCAACATCTCTGGTTTAAATCAATTTTCCAGCTCCAATTGTGTTATGTGGGAAAGCTATTTCTGCTTAAGCAAGAGACAGATGTACATTAGTTGTTAATTTTGATGTAAAGTCAATACAGCATTTAGAGAAGATGTTTTAATTTGTCTATTGTTTATTGTCCAGGGCTTGCCACCTTCAAATTGCTTCAAAAAAACCCATCCACAGATAAAGATTTTATTTCTATTAAGAGATAGAGCATTGGACTCTCCAGAAGCGCTCTCTCTCTCTCTCTCTCTCTCTCTCTCTCTCTCTCTCTC
>JANHFL010073008.1:0-12920 GCA_032468155.1 Oxyrhabdium leporinum
GGACACAGATAAACCTCCAAGTGCTTCAACGACCCTCTAAAAGGATGCAAATGACCAGCTGTCTGCAAGGAATATAAATGCTTCCATTCCCCACTATCTTGTCAGAGCTGAAGAAGCTTCTTGGATGAGAAGCAAAGCAATTTCAAAAGAAAAAACAAATTGCCTCCTGAAAAAACACCTTTGGGACAATCATGACCTGGATGACTGAGAATCTCTACAGACTTATTGCTGGTACAATGCAGGAGTAGCAGCCTTTTTTTTTTCTTTTATTGTAATGTTATAAATGTAATGTTATTTAATGCAAATTTCAGTGCAATAATATTTCTATAATGATTATAAATTAAAGGTAAAGCTTTCCCCTGTCCATTGTCCGAAGACTCTTCCATGGTTAATGTGGCCAACATGACTATATGCCAAGACAAATGAAACACTGTTACCTTTCCACCAAAGTGGTACCTATTTATCTACTCACATTTACATGCTTTCGAATTGCTAGGTGGGCAGGAGCTGGGGCAAGTAACAGGCGCTCACAAACAGAAGAAATGAAAATTTAATTTTGGGATTTGGCCATTAGCACTGTTTATAAAAGTACTATGCATTATTGCTGATTTTAGAGAAGATCTATATCAGTGTCTGTACCAAAAAAAGGTTGGAAATTATTATTTTTCCTCCTTTCCTTCTTTTTTCTTCATTTCACCGAATATTTCTGACTTGGCTTTTTTTAAAAAAACCCATCCTTTTCCATATCCCCCTATCTTTTTTTTTTTTGTTCTTTTTCTACTTTATCTTTTATTGAATCTAGGAAGAAGTCAAGAAAATCATGGCTAAATTTGAGGAGATCCTCAAAAAGAGACAGATAATTAATGCAAACATATGAAGATGCATATAGACACCCTGAAAACAAGGTAGAAAAACCTAAGAGGAATGTTCTCTCTTTTTATATACTATTTTTATATACTATTAGTCAGGGGTGTCAAACTCAAGGCCCGGGGACCGGATCTGGCCCACGGGGTGCTTAGATCTGCCCTGCAGGGCCACCCTGGAAACAGTGGACTGGCCTATGGTGCCTCTGCCAGTGAAAGCAGAGCTCAGGAGGGCCGCACATGGCCCTCCTGAGCTCCATTTTTGCTGGCAGAGGGTTGCAGGAGGCTGTCATAGCTGAAAATTGAGCTTGGGAGCCCATTTTTGCTGGCAGAAGGTTCTGGCCTCCACAGGTGCACCCTGATACGAGTGATGTTGAGCTGGCCACACCCACCCTGGCTATGCCCACCCCAGCCCCCCGAGGTCAAACACAACCCTAATGCGGCCCTCAATGAAATCGAGTTTAACACCCCTGCTATAGGTAGTCTTCAACTTACAACCATAATTGAGCACAAACTTTTCATTGCTAAGCAAGGCAGTTGAGGTTTGCCGCATTTTAGTGTGGAGAAGGGAAAATGACTTTCTCCACACTTGTCCCATTTTTGTTCTTGATGGCATTCTCCATCAGTGCCTCCTAAGGCAATAGGAAAGCCAAACACTCAGCTGAAGAAATACATGGCATTATAGGTTATGTTTAATTTGGCCCTCAGGTGGAAACATCTGATTGCCAGAGTCCATGGTTCAAGGAACAGACGAGAATCAGCAACTATGTTAATTGAGAGGATGTCGTGTATGTGTGGGTTCCCAAATGAGTTGACTTTGATAACATTGTAGTTATATCTATAATCTATTTCTAGCTCTCTTGGTCAAAAAACACCACTGCCTCACTGTTGCCATGGTTAATCAACTCATACGGGTTTTTCCCCCCTCTTTCTTTCCTGTTTTGTGGCTTTCTTCTACTTTGCAGAACATATATGTGCGAGGATAAGCAAAGATGGTTTTTCTGAGCAAATAAGAGAGGTGAAGATGCTAAGATAAATAAATTAGATCTGCAATTGAATACACAGTTGAATCTCCCTTGATCTCGGGATTGATTTGCCAGGTGATTCTTTTTTTTCAAATGAGAAGGGCAGATCCAGACAAAACAAAATAAAAGCAGTTTCTTTTAACCAGGTCATCTTTTCTGAGCTTTTGTGGTAAAACTAAATCTCCCATTTGATCATTTTTATAATTGTGATAACAACCCCTCCCCCCACTAATACTTTCAATAAAAAGAGCCTTACAGTATTTATATGCAACCATTGCAATCCTTAAACATATGATTTAGTCTAGATTATAGAGAAACATCTCTATTTATATTTCTAGATATAACTATCTCCATGATGGCATTATCATTACGGTATTATTTCTAACCATAAAATTTCACTAATAAAATAAAGAAACAAATAGTTCAGCAATGTCAAGTGTCCTTTGGTATAATCACCATAAAGACATTGTCAATGCAATTATGAAAAATCTGATTTATTCTGTACCTTTAACCCAAGCTGTCTTCTTTTGGAGAACTTATAAGCAAGTATATATGATCAGGTGTGATGGAAAGTAATACCATGGATTCCCAGGAGGGAGGGAGTAGATTCCAGAGGAATATGAGCCAACTCAGTAGAGATCAGGGGTGTCAAATTCAAGGTCCGCAGACTGGATCCGGCCCATGGGGTGTTTAGATCTGGCCTGCGATGCCACCCTGGAAACAGTGAGGGACTGGCCTGCGGTGCCTCTGCCAGGAAAAATGAGGCTTGGGAGGGCCGTGCGCAGGTGGGCCTCAGACTTCTGCAAGTCTGAGACTTCTGCAAGGTCTTCCCGGGCTCCATTTTTGACTGCAATGACTTCCTGCAGCCCGTTGCCAGGGAAAAAGGAGCCCGGGAGGGATTCCTCCTGTTTTCGCTGGCATGCAAGATGTCGAGCTGGCCATGCCCACCCCAGGTACGCCAACTTGCCCCTCTGAGGTCAAATACAACCCTGATGGGGTCCTCAACGAATTTGAGTTTGAAACCCCTGGTCTAGATACTTTGTGTGAGAGAAAGAGGATGATGACAGCCCCTCCTTAACAGTTGGTTGGTTTTGCCAGATATAGATGTCTATAGATGTGGAAGCAATAAAGAACTCAACTTGGAAGTATCTTCATGCGTCATTCTTGGTTTTCATTACATAATCATGCAATTTGAAGGGGACATTTTGCCCATTGATTTCAACCCTTTCCCTCCTGTAGGAATTCACATTTAGCACATTTCCCCAAAGTGGCTAGCCAGTCTCCGCTTGTACAGTGTACATGTCCGATGAATGGGGACATACATGCCACAACTTCGAGTGATTGGTTTCATGGTCAAACTGCTTTTACTGTTAGGAGATTGTTGAGCGAACTACTGGGAATAGGCGTTGGAAAAAATGGTTTGGAAAGCACCTGGGTTCACAGGCTGTGTCTGTCAGCAACTCTTTTAAAAAGGTCTTTCTGAAGGAAGCACTAAGAGGTGTAACATATGATATACATGCTTAATCCCTCCCAATTGTCATTTCAGTTTCAGATCTAAAGTCCGAAATAGCCCTACTTCTTTCTGTTATGAAATCTCTTTCCTTGTAATTCAAGCCAATGATTTCTTATCTGCTTTTCGGAATAGGTGGATGAGCCTAAACAATCCTGATCCATCTCCTGCATGACAGCCCTGAAGATCCTTCAAAACAGATACGATGTCCTCTGGCAATCTTCTCTTTTGCAGGCTTAATATCCCCAATGTTTCTAATGGTTCCTCTCTTTTTTTAGTTCTTCCAAGCTTGTTTTAATTATGACTGCTCTCTTTTGGACGTGGATTCTTGAATTCTTCAATGCTTGAATTCTTCGATGTTCTTCTTAAAATTGGACCCGAATACAGTTTTAGGTTCAGGTAGACTAGAGAAGAATGATGATGTCTCCTCGTCTTATACTATACTTCAGATGATGCAGCCTTAAGCTTGAATTTGATTCTCTCGTAGCTTATAACACAGGGTTGGTTCAGGTGATCCCAGATTCATCTTGCATGTACAGCGGCTTGGTACGGTCTCTGCCATCTAATTATGAAAAACTTTGCATTTGTCATTAAAATAATCTCTTTAGATTCTGTCCATTTCACTTGTGAATATCCTGATAATGTCCTCTGAAGTGTTTGCTATCATCCATAAATTTAATGCTCCTATTTTCTAATGCCTTCATTACTTCCTGTTTGGATTAGTGCAGTCTACTCTATATGGGGCTGCCTTTGAAGGGCATCTGGGAGCTGCAACTGGTCCAGAATGCAGTGCCAGACATGGTTTTGAGTGCTCCGTAGTTAAGTAACGTAACAACACTGTTGCATGAACTGCTCTGGTTCATAATTAGTGTCCAGATGCAAGTCAAGGCACTAGTTGTTTATTTTATTTATTAAATTTATATGCTGACTGTTTCACTGTCCCAAGTGACTCTTAGTGACCGACAATAACATAAAAGGTCAATAATAACTAAGTAAAATTAATTAATAATAATTAACTAAACTAACCAAGAGCACCTAGCAAAGGGATGTACTTTGTGTTTCACTCAATCAACCCCCTGTATTCTATATTGTATCTGTATTGTGTTCTGTAGACACCTCTGCAATAACCACATCCCTTTTATTTGTTCCCCCCTCTTGTAACCCATCTCTCTCTCCAACACCATCAAATTCATTTCTTTGGTTTGACGACAATGGTACTCATAACTTACTGTGTGATTCTCCTCCCTTACTAATGCTTCTGTTTCTTTTCAAGAAACTGCATCCTTAAAATTGCTATATTCCAGCGAGGGAACTCTCCTCACTAGATCTTTTATATGTTTTATCATATGTTTACTTCCTTGTTCTAAAAAGTTCAAGCTCATCTTCTTTATTTCCCCATACTCTGAACACTAGTCTATAAAACCAAATACCAGGAACATTATGAGCCAGTGTTGTTCTGATTCTTGATTCAGTTGAGTTACTTCAACTGAAGCAATTTCCCCATCTCCTTTACATTGCACAAACCTTTATCTGATGTGGTTACTTCAGGTTTTCTTCTCAATCCTCAGTTGCTTCATTTGTAAGTCCTTCTGTCCAAAGTCACCATGCTTTGGCTAAACACATTTTTACTGGTCTTTGTGAGTTGCAACGGTACTCTATAATCTAGGTAACTGAAACCTACAGTCCCAGAAATCAAATCTCTCTGTTCCACACCATTCACTTGCTGGATTCTTCTTCCCCTTTGAAGACCTCTTCCATAGCTGAGAAAGCTGAAGTTCACCTGGGCCTCCAAGGTCTTGAGCTTCCTTTCTGGATTGTTGAAGCCCAGGGTGATACAGTTGGAGCTGTATTATCATTTGTCCACATACAAATGAAGATGAAGGAATAATTCTCAGTGGACTTGAAAAGCCATGGTCATGGTTCTTTCATATACTTGATCATTGCTCATGGCTGATGACACACCTGACAAGTTAAAGATTTTTTTTTTCTTTTGGTTCCTTGTAGTATAGATTCAAAAACAAAGGCTTCTTCTTTTCGTTCCTCTGATCTTCAGGTTACATCACACTTCTATTTTAATGTTTTCCCCTCTCTTTTTCCTTCTCTGCTCTTTCCTCAAGATTTTGAAATCTCTTTCTCATTTCTAATGATGCATACAGCACCTTACCTAATGACTGCCTTGTTTAAGAACCATTCAAAGTTATGACAGTGCTGAAAAAAATAACTTTATGACCAGTCTTCACACTTATAACCATTGCAGCATCTCCACAATCACTATCAGTGGGCATTTATGATCATTGCAATGTCTCACGGACATGTGATTGCTGGTCGTTGACAACAGTGTGTGATTTGCTTAATGACAATGGCACAGCTGAGGTTGCAAATCCATCATGGTCACATGAGGTCACAAAGTGTGAATTTGTCAAGAATGAACCACTTTTGAAACATTAGCTTTCTATTGTGAAAAATCAACTTTCTAATTCCAGTCTTATTGCTATTCAATTTGCCAAAGAACTGGGGGGAGAGGGATGGGTGAGAAAGAATGCAGATGGTCCAGGGATAGACTGTGAGATCCAAGAACCCACCAAGGTCACTGATGCAGGTGTCCAACAAAGAAGTGAACTGTTCTCAAAACGAAAGGACAATTCATAATTGGACAGTGTGAACATTCATGGGTGGGGAAAAGGCAAAGCTATCGTTTAACCATGCAAGCATCATGCGGGGGGAAACCAGAGCTGGTTTTGATTCTTCAGTACCGTAATAGTGTATCCAATACAGTTTTGCTTTTGGGATTACGAAGTTGTTGAGAGTACCTACTTTTTTTGGGCATCGCTAGTTGGACCGTTGACAGAATTTAGTAATAGCGTTGCTGGCTCCGATTGTGGTTGTTAAGTAAGAACTACCTACCTTACTTGCTATCATGTACTCTTGTTCACTATCTTTGCTCTTTTCTTTGGCTTTCTTTGTCATGGATGGTTCTTCTATCAGCTTCTTTTTTCATTGTTTGATTTGGAAAACTATTATCCTCTTGAAAGAGCTGAAGTATACTACTTAGTGTTCTGATACTTTTACTTTTTCTTCAAGGACCACTATAAGCTTGTACTTGCTAGAGTTGCCAAGTTTTTTGCCAGGAACACACACATGTTGTAAGTATTGCAAGTCACAGCTGCAGAATCCTCTCAATTCTTTTTCGGTTTCGTTACTCCAGGCACCGCTAGGAAAAATCTTTCTGTTCCCTGTTCAGTTTCTCAAGTTAGCCAAGTACAAACTCAGAACTTAACGGTGGATATTTATTAGAGACCACCATATTTCCGTTACAGAAAAAAATGGCTGCAATAGTAATGAATTAAATTGAAAATTGCTCATTGCAAATTGAGAATAACATTACAAATAGCTAAATTCTGCTCATGGGCCATCATCATTCCCATTGCTTTCCCTGGGACTTATGCTGTTAGATTCGCATTCCAACTCTACTTTCTTGAGATGATGGAGCAGCAGTGAAGGATTTATTTGCAAAGAGGTTGAGTAAGTTCTTTGAGTTAAGAAATTGATGACAGAGATTTCAGGAATGTTATAGTTTTGATAGTCCTTAATTTACAATCAGAATTGGGACTAGAATTTCAGCAATAAATTGTGATAGACATAAGCTGAGAAAGACACATGACCGGACCTTAGTATATAAAGTGGTATATAAATCTAAGTGCTATTACCATTGCTATGGCACATGATCAGTCAATTAATCAATGACATTTTCAAGACAACACATCAAATATAGAAGATTAATAATAAGGATGATGGCCATGAGACGTTACAAAGAAGAGGAAAGAACATTATGGTTAAACCTTATCCAAGATATACTTCTTCTGGCTATTGGTTTACTTAAAGAAATGAGAGAGAGAGAGAGGGGGAGAGAGAGGAGGTGTATTTGGATATGTTCGCCATATTGGGTTATTTGTAAAAATAAATAAAGACAGGAAATAAATAAACAAACAAACAAATACTGATTTAAATTCTTGAATATATATTTATCTGAGGAATTCATCATACCTGCCTAAAAAGATTTAGCAACTTCACAGAATGGTTTGAGTGCTAAAGATTTTTTAATGAAATATTTATTCCAAATCTTGTGAAATTTGAACCTATCTTTCTACCCGAAGATCATTATGAAGTGAAATTGGGCCTTAAAGCCTTGTAAAGATTCCAGAAACCTAGTGTGAGAAGCCCCTCCCCTCCTAGAAGAATGAAATATTTTGAGGAATATTAAAAAGGCAAGATATTATATTTCCCCAAAGGGAGAAATGGAAAAACCTGCTTTTAAATCAACCCCAATCTTCCTGTCCCCCAAGCAGAAACTGAGGAGGCCAGCTTTTAGAAATACAAATCTGGTAATCCATTCAAGACAGGATATTTTGAAACGAAGGCAGAATGGTAGGATTAAAAGCAGCTCCTCACCCAAGATCCAACACAGGACAAAAGCCATTAGCCACAATAGCCCAACACTTTCAGAACACAAGCCCCTTCATTGCGCCATCTCAGAGCAGTCCAAACATCAAAGTCACAGAAACTTTGGAACTGATAAACAATAAGCCAGAAGTTGACCAGATTAGCCCAGACACCTAGGATTTGCATTTCCTCTTTTGCCTATAGAGCCAGCTATGACCCCTACATAACCCCTACATGACCCCCATAGGAATCTGACAACAGCCTAAAGAATATTAGAGGACATGTTCTTACACAGGAACAGGAAGCTCAAATACAAAGCCCAAAGAAGGTATAAAACCCAACCACTCTCAACTCCATTTTGTCATTTCCCCACTTGTTTGCAGAGAAGAAGCTCAGCTTCTTGTCCAATGCATACATATCTCTGGGATTTGAGTCTTCTAAACTGTGATGCCAACTTCCCAAGATTCTGCTAAGATTATTATCAAATGAAGTCATCTTTTCCCCTTGTTTGCTTTTCTGCTGCAAATTGTTTGACTTGTTTGTCTGTTTCAACTACATCAGGGTAACTCTGCAGTTAAAAACTCTGTGATGCTCTTTTTCTATGCCAGCAAAAAGCCTCTTTTGGGAGATTTCTGGATTTTGCTCAGAATGAGAAGAGGTCATGTTCACCTCTTTGTTGGATAAACCATGCCTCTTTAGGAAAATTACATGAATTCTGAGAGATGGACAAGGAGCACAACCACATGGATAGCATTGCTGATTTCATTCATCTATATAAAACTGGGGAGGGGGAAAAGTTTTCTTCAATTCCCTTGTCCTCAGGGCCAATTAAGCCACCTCTACTAGACTCATAGAGTATCTTTATGTTATAAATTTGTTCTGTGTGCATATAGGGGAGAAAAAAACCCACTTCATTATATCTTAATAATTAATCTGCTCAGTAAACTTTGTTAGAGAAATAGCCTTAGGTATTATAATGATTAATACCTTTTAAGCTGCATTAGCAAGCATCTATTGCATGGATACACGGTTTGAAAAGCTACCAAGAGCAGCTGAAGAGGACCCAATATCTTATCTGGAGAGAGGACCCTTTAGGAGTTGCTGAGATGGGAGAAGTATTAGCTTCTCCCCCATGTGTCCTCTTCTACTCATCATTCCCTGGCAGCAGATTATCATTTAACCCACAATTACCCATTACCATTTCTGATGACTACTGAGTATCAGAGTACAGAATATAGAGTCAGAAGGGACCTTGGAGGTCTTCTAGTGCAATTCCCTGCTCAAGCAGGAGACCCTATACCATTTCAGACAAGTGGCTGTCCAGTCTCTTCTTAAAAGCCTCCAGTGATAGAGTATCGACAACTTCTGAAGGCAAGCCATTCCATCGGTTGATAGTTCTCACTATTACAAAGGGGTTTTTTTAGTTCTAGGTTGCTTCTCTCCTTGATTAGTTTCCATCCATTGCTTCTTGTCTTGCCTTCTGGAGCTTTGGAGAAAGGCTGATCTCCTCTTCTTTGTGGAAGCCCCTTAGATATTAGAACACTGCTATCGTGTCACCCGTAGTCTTTCTTTTCTCTTGACTAGCCAAACCCAATTCCTGCAACCGTTCTTCATATGTTTTAGTCTCCAGACCCTTCAGCATCTTAGCTTCCCTTCTCTGCAAATATCAAGTTGAAACATAGTGTGATATCCACAATGGAGGTGAGGTGGGGTTGAGAGATGGGGATGGTAAATAGGACCTTGGCCCTGGTTCAGACATCAGTTTGACACTTAAAGTAGTTACTCCTTTCCATCTGCTACTAGTCTTCCTATCTCTGTTGCTCTTGGGAGGAATGTCTAAAGGTAATCCAATGACATAAAGGCGTAAAGTTATATTTTAGGTGGGAACTTGCAGTATCACAGTTAATTCTTACCGAAGGAAATAATAAAATAGGCTTGCAATCTACAGATGAGAAAATTATATCAAATATTTTTTTCCAGGCATTTAGAAATTGTATTTGATGCCTTGGATCTCCAGCTGCTGGCTACACTCTAGCAACAACAATTATATGCATTATTGATCATTGGAATGATTGGAATTCATTTTTTAAGTCTCTTGCTTATACAGTGCATGTTTTCTGTAGCTGGATTGTAACACCAGTGCTGCAAGCAATTCTACATTTGCAAATGTTTCTAGAAGCTCTGCTGCTTGTGTTTTTATAAAGATGGTGTCCTGGATTGAAGTTGAAGTATATATGCAAATATACATCATATGCTCCATCCTTAATTTGTTTTTTTTTTCCTTCATAACTGTTAGTATTTAAATTGCCAGCTTTCCTGCACAGGATTACGGTGATCAAACCATTTTTAATTTTATTTCTTTTCACTGACGATATTAACTTGTTCTTCTAATCATGTTATACACCACAGAGCTTGCATTCCTTCTGGGAACCCATGTGACGTTTCATTGTTATTTTTAATCAATTTTCAGAATGTGAGGTAGAAATCAGTTTCCATTTGCTTTACCCAATTTTGCTTGCTTCTCCCTGTTATTTCTAAAGGAAGAAGTATTATAGTTTAAGGAGACAAACTCATCATTACTGTGGGTACTATTTATTACCTCGCCAACAAGGCTAATAGCCAATGATCCCATGACATCCATGAATTGGCCCAGCCCTTATTTTGAAGCCAACCAAGTTGGTAACAAATTCCACATCTCCTGGTCGCAAATTCTAAGGCAAATTTTACAAAGCATTCTATTAAAAAAAATACTTTTGTCTACCCTGAACTTTCCAGAATTCAGTTTCATTGGCAAGACTGCTATGTGCTATGGCTAATTTGCCTTCAGTCAGCTGAAGATCTTTTTTAATTCCCTTCTTAGTGCCCCCCAAAAATGAACCTTGCTCAACTAGGGTAATTCATGTTTCTGAAAGAAGCAGAATGTCTATGGAGATTCTCAACCATCCAGGTCATGGTTCTCCCAAAGGCGCTTTTCCAAAAGGCAACTGGACTTTCTCATTTTTTTTCCTTGAACTGAAGAAGCTTCTTGGATGAGAAGTGAAATGTTTTCAAGGGAAAAAAAAACTAAGAAAGTCCAGTTGCCTTTTGGAGAAGCACCTTTGGGACGATAGAAACAGAAATTCTTCCTTTGCTATTCCTTGCTATCCATTAATTTCCCTTAGATCCAGAAAACTTTTTAGTAACTTTTTAGCACAGTCTTTTTTTTGGATGTGTTTTCTGGAACGAAATCATCTGAACTGGAACATATTTTGAGACGGTGTTCCAGAGGAAATAAACTGGTTTTGCGTCCAGATCATGCACAGTACTCTTTAAACTGCTTCTGGTTCAAAGGATTGTCTTCTGTGAATTCATTGATGCTGGAATGGCACACTATGGAGGAAAACAGGGAATCTGGAATGTTTGTCATCATTAATTATACTTCTGATTTGTCCAAACTCACAATTTTTCTTGCTGGATTACACAATCTTTGAAAACATCACCATTGTTAAAACCATTTTTGAAAGCTTCACAAAATCAATAGTAAAACAATTAGGACAATAGTAAAATAATTAGGACAAAACACCTCACTGGAATCACAGAATGTATGAATTGGGAAGCATCTTTTAAATCGTGGAATTCATCTCCTGTTTTGTGCAGGAATCCATTACACTATCTACTAAAACAGTGACAATTCAACCTCTCAATCTTGAGAGCCCACAACTGTTTTAATGCATATTTAATAATATTTAATTAACACATAGAACATGAGAAAAATAATATCCACATCTTTTCTAAAAGCATATCTTTGTTTTAATTTTTTTTCCAAACGTGTGTGTCTTCTCAGTTTACATTTGGTCACCTCAAATCAGGCTGACTGCAAAAGAATCAAAATCACCGAGAAAATATTTTAACTGTAACCTGGGCAATCAGCTATGCCTACCCATGAATCTCCAAGTATTTGGGGAGTTGCTGTCTTTATGTTCCCTTTGGTTTTATTGTGCTATATTTTAGGTTGCATCTTGGATGTTTTCACTGCATTATTTATTCTATACGAGCCACCAAGAGTATTTTTAAAATTGTTTGAAATATATGAAATAAATAAATAGGGACCCAACCCCCAATTGGACAGTCACTTATCGCCTTTGCTAGGGTGGAAGAGGAGGAGAAGGAAGAAGAGGAGGAAGAAGGAAGGAGGAGGAGGAGGAGGAGGAGGAGGAGGAGGAGGAGGAGAGTTAAAATGAAAAGTTTTCCTGTGAGAACCAAAGTCATCATAAGAGGTGGCTGGTAAAAGAGGAGAGGAGGCTGCCAGCTGTATTCATTGGACAATGTGACTGGTGACACCTGGGGGGGAGGGTTATTCTTTTAATTAGGTGAAAACCGCAGGAACCTTTAGAGTTGGTTTTCAGCAGCTGTGCCAATATGTTATATCAAATAAACATGTTCTTTGAGGAATCTACCTGCCTTGGAGTTCTGCTTTCAATGGGTGTTTTACTCGGAATGCTGACGCTCTGTTTTATAACCTCCGACTTTTCCCCCTCAAGGATTCAGACACGAGAGAAATAGGATTAAAAATCCCAATCCCAACCAAAATAGAGAAGAGTTATCTGGGTATCAGGCTTTTTGCCACCCTGCTAATTTCTGTTCTTCCTTACCAGGAATTACATCACTTCAAAGAGCTGGTAATACGTCAAAAGGAATCCCTTCAACTCTCTGGTTCAATTTCAGTTCAGATGTCTCTTTTGTGTGTCTATAAAACCATCCTTATACAGGTGGACCTCGACTTACGACCACGACTGAGCCTAGAATATGTGTGGCTAAGTGAAAAATGTGTTAAGTGAGTTTTATGACTTTTCTTACCATCACTGTTAAGTGAATCCCTGCAATTGTTAAATTAGTAACGCGGTCATTAAGTAAATCTGGCTTCCCCAATTGACATTGCTTGTCAGAAGGTTACAAAATAGGATAGAATGACAGAGTTGGAAGGGACCTTGGAGGTCTTCTAGTCCAACCCCCTACTCAGGCAGGAAACTCTATACCATTTCAGACAAATGGTTGTCCAATCTCTTCTTAAAAACTTCCAGTGTTGGAGCACCCACAACTTCT
>JANHFL010073097.1:0-12915 GCA_032468155.1 Oxyrhabdium leporinum
AACTCCCAGAATTCCTGAGCCAGCATGACTGACCCAGGAATTTTGGGAGTTGAAGTCCACCAGTCATAAAAGAGCGATAGTTCCCCACCTCTGAAATAGAGTAACTGAAGATACACAAGGGAATAAACAGAAATCTCAGTAAGGGTCTCTTGGAATATAACCTCAAAGAGATGTAGAAAGCAAATTAATGTGACAGGTCAGAGTCTGAGTTGGCTAAGAGTTTACTGAATTAGTGTAGCAGAAATAAATAGCACCCTCAGGCAATTGTGAGATTAATTGAATGGGTAATAGGAGAAGGGGGTGAAAGAGGAAGAAAACAAAAATAGAAATTAAATTGAGAAAGAGTGGGCTGGTGGCAAAATAATTATCTTAAGTGCCAGGAATTCAGACTATTCCAATCCATCTGGGTACAGGCTGGATTTACAGATTGAAGATCTTTGCTGGACTTGTTCAGGTGGTACAGCCACTGCAACGTCACTTCACCAAAGATACTATGCCCTAATTCTAATTCTGCTGGGCAAAGTTTTCTCCCTGAGACAAAACTTCTTTGAGATGTGGAGTACTCACATAAGCAATGTGAGTACTATTTTTATGCATTTGCCCCCTGATCCCAGTAATTATTTCAGGCTTCAAGACACCTTCTTAACTGGAAAATAGTCTTGACGCAAAGCTTCAGAAGGGTGTGCTTTGCTTAGATTATAATGTATGTAAAGGACCCTTTTGAAGCTATTTCATGAAACAATATGGCTCTTTCTCCTTTGAAAGCTAAATTAAACGATTGCATTGCTTCTCTTTGGCTTGCTTCTGAGACTTTCTCCCCCCAGCTAGTCTAGAGAAAAGATGGACTAGGGGTGACATGATAACAGTCTTCCAATATTTGAGGGGCTGCCACAAAGAAGAAGGGGTCAACTTCTTTTCCAAAGTACCAGAAGGCAAGACCAGAAAGAATGGATAGAAACTAATCAAGGAGAGAAGCAACCTGGAATTAAGGAGAAACTTCCTAACAGTGAGGACAATGAACCAGTGGAAGAGCATTGCCTTCAGAAGTTGTGGGTGCTTCATCACTGGAGATTTTTAAGAAGAGACTGGACAGCCACTTGTCTAAAATGGTATTGGGGACTCCTGCCCGAGCAGGGGGCTGAACTAGAAGACCTCCAAGGTCCCTTCCAGCTCTCCATTCTATAACCAACTCAAGGGAGTCCTCGACTTACAACAGTTCATTTAGAGACTGTTCAAAGCTACAATGGCACTGAAAAAAGTGACTTATGACCATTTTTCACACAACCATTGCAACATCCGCATGGTCATGTGAGCAAAATTCAGATGCTTGGTAACGGACTCATATTTATGATGCTTGCAGTGCCCTGGGGTCACGTGGTTACCTTTTGCAACCTTCTGACAAGCAAAGTCAATGGGGAAGCCAGGTTCATTGAACAATCACATTAATAACTTGACATGATTTACTGTCAGCGTTCCATTTAAGTTCAAATAATTCACTCAGCACTCAGATCTCAAACAATCTAAATAAGAGTTTATTAAAGAACCATACTGGTATATCTGATAGTCTTCTGCTATCATGTCGCCCCTATTCCTAGATCTATCTATCCCTGGATGGAATTGGCCTTCTCCGTTCTTCATAGTCTCTGTCCTCCCTGAGTGAAAGTCTGACTTATCTGTCAGGAGTTCAGAGAGTCAGCAGGTTTTCTTGGAACAGGAAGATCAGCAAAAATGATCCTCGTCAGGGCTCTTCTGATTCTTCTCCAGGCACTGAACTGAAGGAGGGTAATGCAACTGCTAGATCCAAGACCAGGGGTGACATGATAGCAGTATTCCAATATCTGAGGGGCTGCCACAAAGAGGAGTGGGCTCAACTTATTCTCCTAAGCACCAGGAAGCAAGACAAGAAGTAACGGGTGGAAACTAAGCAAGGAGAGAACCAACCTGGAAGTAAGGAGAAATTTCCTGCCTGAACAATCAATCAGTGGAAGGGCTTGCCTTCAGAAGTTGTAGTTTGCTCCATCCCCAGAGGTTTTTAAGAAGACACTGGGCATTCGTTTGTCTGAAGTGGCATAGGGTCTCCTGCCTGAGCAGGGGGCTGAACTAGATGACCTCCAAGTTCCCTTCCAACTCTGCTCTACTGTTATCTTCTCTACAAACACAGGGAGCCCTCAACTTGTGACCGCAATTGAGGCTAGAAATTATGTAGCTAAATGAGAAATGCGTTAAGTGAGTCTTGCTCCATTTCACGACTTTTCTTGCCACGTTTGTTAAGTGAATCTGGCTTCTCCATTGACTTCGTTTGCCGGAAAGGTCACAGAAGGGGATCACATGACCCCGGGACACTGTGATCATCCTAAATGTGAACCGGTCGCCCAGCATTTTGAATTTGGATCACGTGTCCGTGCCGCGATAGTCATAAGTGCAAAAAACGGTCACAAGTCGCTTTTTTTCAGCGCCTTTGTAACTTTGAGCGGTCCCTAAATGAATGACTGCAAATCGAGAGCTACCTGCACATTAGGCAGGTTGAAGTTTATTACGGTCGTGAATTAGCACTGAGAGTTGTGTAATACTGAGAAAATAAGCCGGAATATAGGGACCGTTAATTCTTCTTGAAGCGTTTAAAGCATTTAAAGCATCTAAGAGAGGAAAAAGAAATCCTTTTCGCTTCTCTGGCACACTTTTTTTTTGTCATCAGATCTCCCAGGATCCTCAAAATTATTTTTCTACAGGCACAAAGAAGTATAGGTAATCCTCGACTTACAAAACAGTTCATTTAGGGACCATTTAAAGTTACCACGGCACTAATGACCATTGCAGCATCTACGTGGTCCTGTGATTTAAATTCAGATGCTTGACAACTAGTTCATAGTTATGATGGTTGCAGTGTCCTGGGGTCAGGTGATCATCTTTTGAGACCTCCTGACAAGCCAAGTTAAGATTCACTTCACAGCTCGGTTACTAATTTAACAACTGCAGAGATTCACTTAACAAATGCAGCCAGAAAAGATGTAAAATGGGGCAAAACTCACTTAACAAAGGTCTCACTTAGCAACATAAATTCTGGGCTCAGTTGTGGTCATAAGTCAAGGACAACCCATATCAGTCCAATCACATCCTCCATTGACCTGTTTGCTGTCAATAAGGGATCAATTGTTACACTGATGCAGAAAATCGTTATGTATTTGGCTCCAATGGTAAACTTTTTAGACATCTACAACGTTCTTTTTTTAAGCCAAGACTTAATTGGGTTCAACACTGAATAAGCTCTTAGTAAGAAGTAATTATCACAACTTTTGGAATGCGTGGTCTTGGCTTATTCCATGGGATTTTTTTAAGGATATTTATTTGTTTTTCTGTGTGTCTAAAAGAGCAGCACAGGGAAATAACTACATTCTTCACTGGATAAGCAGTAAATTTTTGCAAAACTATATAACCAGATCAAAAGGCAGCGGCTGCCAACAGGTTAAGATTGAAATAAAATATTATTAAATAAAGCATATGCCAGTTAAAAATCTGAATAGGCAAAAACTGTAGGGTTTTTGAAGAGATTTGTCTTTCGGTCACTCTTAAGGTTAGTCCTGGAGTATATTTTCAAAAAAATAAAATAGCTAAACTTAAAAAGAAAAATAGAATTTTTTAAAAGATGCAGTTAAATCATAGTTAGCTCCCAATATGAGCAGAACTCATAAAATTCGACAGGAAGGCCAAAGGTTTCTGAATTTTCGCTACTTTAAGATGGGTGGATTTCAACTTCCACAATTCTTACAGTTGAAGTCCACTCATCTTAAAGCCACCCAGGCTGAGAAACACGACTATAAGACAACATTAGAATTAATTCAGTTTAAATTTTTCAGATCCATAAGGATCGAATGAGACTCTATTGGTCGAAATACTGAAGAAATAAGTGTTGGGCTCACCCTGACTGATAAATTATCCTACTCGCAAAGAAATAACCAATTCTGATTTGCTTCACAGCAAAAATTTCAACCCACAGGATTCTTAATCACATGCCAAGTTTTGAAAAACCCACTGCTAAGATTAAGCAGAAGGTCTTCAGACAGTTTTACAAAATGATGGAAATAAAACATCATTTCACCTTGTTAGGACATTCTTGCACTCTGTCAGCCAGGCTCAGGTTAGTCCCAGTCAGATTTTCCTTGAGAAAAAGTTGAGAAACTTTGTGCAAAAAAGATCAGGAGGTCTATGATAGCATCTGGTTCACTAACAATTTAAAAAAGGCATAGGTTTTCGTGAGCTTTTTAAGAAAAGTTAGTTGTTAACTATCATGGCAATATGAATATCAGAAATGGTGCTCCTTCTGAGTTTTTGCTCCCATAGATTAATATAGTTCTTCTCCTCCTATTATGAACCTCTTTTCACTTCTTCCTTTCCCCCTTCTTGCCTACATTTTTTTTTAAATTACTGCAGTTCGCTCCAGCTGTTTGCATAAATTCCACTCTTTGTTGGTCTAAGATGGTAAACATGTGAAATAAAAACAAAATAAGAAAACCAAAGTTAAAATTAAAGTCTCTAAAGCAATAGCAGAATTCTTAAAACAATTCTCTTTTCATCATTAAAATTATATTTTCTGCCACTGCACATAAAACATTACAGTTGAAATGATTGCAGATTTTCTCTGAAGGATTTTTTTCCCCCTAAATAATTTGAGGAGATATGAAATATTCTAAAATAAAAATCTGCTACATATTGTTGCACGACTTATTTCATGATTCCACACTTTATAAACTACTGTTATATTTGTATTGGCCCTTTAAAACACCCACTGATCCAAGACAGACTATTAGCCTGTTTCATAATGGACAAAGCTATCAACTGATACAAAAATGGGTGGTTTCTTTTGTTGTTATGTTTTTCAGTTGCGCAATCCTTGACACTTTATTTAGTGACAGAAAGTACCAGAGAGTACTGGAATAACAGAGTTGAAAGGGACCTTGGAGGTTTTCTAGTCCAACCCTCTGCTCAAGCAGGAGACCCTATACCATTCCAGACACATGACTTGTCCAGTCTCTTTTTCAAAGCCTCCAGTAATGGAGCATCCACAACTTCTGAAGGCATAAGGATACAAACAGCAAAGTAAAAGAGAAAAAAAATATTAAAACACAAGTAAAATCTTTATTTTAAAACATTCTGGTTAGTTGTTTTTTATTTATTGTATTTCCTCAACTGCTAACTAAACATTTGTGCTGTAATTTGAACATCAAACCTTCAAAGTTATTGCTGGTATCTTTTAGAGTAATTTCTTCTATTGTTTTCGAACGTATGTTAACTCTTTTCCTAAACACCATTTTCCAAATGTCTGAATTTGCCTTGCTGTGCAATGTGTCATATAATGTAGAACCGGTTTTGGCTTCAGTTATGAATATGCATTATCAGGTCACAGTTTAGCATCTCTACTGTTGGCCAAATTTCATTTGTAAGATATGAGTTTTAGAGTCTTTAAAGCTCTAAACCATTTCAACCCTTGGTGTTTGAGGAGGCAGTTCCATCTCAACCAGTTTGCAATCAACATCACCAGGAGCTCTTGCAAAACTTTGGGGCAAGATAAATATGTTCTGTCAATTCTTTCCTTTCTTCATTTTAACTGACAGCGGAAGTTTTCAGAGAATAAATTCAGTGCTCAGGCTGCCGTACAGATGCTGTTTTTATTTTATTCACTTGGTCTCAGTATTTGCTTGGATTTTGAAAGGGATTGTGTGCTTCCTGGGGTCTTATTCTAAAATACAGTTATAGAACTCTAAAACAAACGAACTGATAAAAAGGAAATAAATCTACAGAAAAAGGAAACGGACAGCGAATTTAACGGGTAATTGTAACCTCCAGACCTCCATTCTCAAAAATGCATTTTCTGGCTCTTTTTGAAGAAACGTTCTAAATGTCACCATCCCGCTTCTTCAAGGAGACACTGTCCAAAATGACATTCCCCAGTTCTCAAGTGAATCATTTATACTTTACATTTTGAGGGAAGTTTTCACATTCTAAAGCAGATGCTCAAAATGGGTAAACAGAACCAGATTTGAGCATTTGCTCATTTATTCTCAGTTCTGCTTCTAAATAATTTCTCCAATATTCTGAAATCACCTACATAGAATGATTGGTTTACTTACTTAGCTACTGCCTTTATTATTTTTACAAACAACTCAAGCCAGAGAACATAGCTAATATCCTTCCTCCTCTTATTTTCCTCACAACAACAACAACAACTCTGTGAGGTGAATTGGGCTGAGAGAGAGGGACTGGCCCAAAGTCACAGAAGCTGGTTTTCATGACCCAGGTGGGATTTGAACTCACAATCTGCTTTCTAGCCTGGTGCTTTAACCACTAGACCAAACTGGGTCTAAATACCACCATTGCTGCCTTATTGCTTCTTTAAAAAGAGAGAGAGAGAGAAGAAATAAAACTTGGGAGGGGGGGGAAGCACAGAAAGCTGAATGCTAAGACAAACTTCTCACTATAGTTTTGCCATTTAGTGTCAAATGGCCGTTATATTTGAAAACAACACCTATAATCGTATTCCACATATTTCTCAAGTCAGTGTTTTGCAGTATTTCTCCCACCCAGGATCAGCACATAAAACTCTGAAAGAGCTGATGTAACATTCCCATGGGAAAGTCTGAACTCGGCAAAGAAAAACAAAAAGGCTACACTAACTGTGTGAAATCACAAACTAAATAACTCTTAACCAAGCCCACACATCAGTATTATGATTTCCCTAAAAAGTGGAAGAAAGACTTAAAACAGAGTATCTTTGATGAAGTTACTATCATCCTCGGAGAGTTATTCTTGTAGATGTGAAATGTTTAAACAAACAACATAGACATGTAATTGACCGTTCAGTCAGATTAATATCTGGCAAATATTGTTGACTTTCTGCTCATATAAGTAACTTCTCAGGCAGTCTTTCTGATCCGTTCCATGATCCTTACTAGCAACAGAAGAATTTGCTCGCCTGATCTTTGGGCACAGAATTAAATCTGATCCTCTAATAATTGGGTCACATTAGGCAGGTTCTTCCTTTATCACATCAGAATTTATGACTTTCAGAATCAGAATCAGAATAGAGCTGGAAGGGACCTTAGAGTTCTTCTAGTCCACCCCTCTGCTCAAGCAGGAGACCTTATACAATTTCAGAGAAGTAACTGTCCAGTCTCTTCTTAAAAACCTCCAGTGATGGAGCGCCCACAACTTCTGAAGGCAAGCTCTTCCACTGGTGAATTGTCCTCACTGTTAGGAAGTTTCTCCTCCATTTCAGTCCGTAGAGATTCTCAGTCATCCAGGTCATGGTTGATCCAAAGGTGCTTTTTCAGGAGGCAACTGGACTTCCTTGTTTTTTCTTTGAAGAAAACACTTCTCATCCAAGAAGCTTCTTCAGCTCTGACCAGGATAGTGGGCAACGGAAGGGTTTAAATTCCTTGCAGACAGCTGGTCATTTGCATCCTTTTAGAGGGTGGTTGAAACGCTTGGAGGTTTATCTATGTCCTCAGGGTCACCTGAGTGGTGCCTGCAGTCTGCATTTTTTCCCTCTGGAAATCCATTCCTATTCCTACACCATTCAAAGGGTGTTCATCCCAAATTGTATAGCTAAAAGTCTGTAGAGATTCTCAGTCATCCGGGTTAAAAAAAAAAAAGCACCTCTGGGACAACTATGACCTGGATGACTGAGAATCTCTACAGACTTTTAACCACAGAAGATGTTTTTAATCTGTGCCTTAAATGTGAAACTTGAATTATCTTTTGCACACTGGGATTGTTTCAATCATTGTTAAAAGAAAGATACTATTTCTTTACAAAAGAAATGGGAGTACTGTGGTTTTTGCTCCATCTCTCAATTTCCATAACCCTTAAGTAGGAAGAGGGACATTGAGGCCATAGATCCCATCCCCTTTAATCCAGATTAAAGTATCCGTGGCGGATAGCACACTAGATAATATTTGAACATACATCCGAGAAATGGGAAGTTCTGGATCATTGGTTTTATACTACAGAGTGTTGTCAAAAGAAGTCAAGATGGTGGTTTTACTGGTTCTGCCTTTGGATGCCATTATTCTGCTGTCCTTGTGCTCTTATTTTGATGTCAGGATTGCTATCCTGATGCCAAGATTTCTCTGTAGTTAGAACTACCCAAGGCAGCAGACCTATTCTGGGACCCTACCCAGGCTTTTTGAATTAAACACACACACAAGACACAGCATCTGCCTAGAACAAGCATGCAGTCTCAAAGTGTTTGTGCTGTTATAATAATGCTAAGTTATATCCTGCTAGCTCAGGGTTTTTGCTTGATGGGCATATCTGGAATTTTAAGCCACTGGGAAGAGCATAAAAGAGCAGCCACAATAGGGGTGGCCAATCAGAAAATACTCATGTACATCAAGTTAGACTGATGAAGTTACTGTCTATCGTCCCTTGTATCTTCTTGGGTAGCTTTAGCATCTTTGCTTCTTTTTTTCCTGTCTTTCTGGCTTGGGTGGACATCTTTATGATCATGATTTATCACTTATATCTTTATGTACACTGAGAGCTTATGCACCGAAGACAAATTCCTTGTATGTCTGATCACACTTGGCCAATAAAGAATTCTATTCTATTCTATTCTATTCTATTCTATTCTATTCTATTCTATTCTATTCTATTCTATTCTATTCTATTCTATTCTAATTCTACTCTACTCTACTTTATATTCCGATATAATTCTAATTCTAATTTCTGATCTAATCTATTCTACTCTACTCTATATACTCTACTCTACTCTACTCTACTCTACCCTACCCTACCTTATATTCCAATATAATTCTAATTCTAATTCTAATTTCTAATCTAATCTATTCTACTCTACTCTATATACTCTACTCTACTCTACTCTACTCTACCCTACCTTATATTCCAATATGATTCTAATTCTAATTCTAATTCTAATTCTATCCTATTCTATTCTATTCTATTCTACTCTACTCTACCCTACTCTACCCTACCCTACCCTACCCTATATTCCAATATTATTCTATTCTAATTCTAATTCTATATTCATAGATATTCTGCAAGTTTTTCCTTTCAGGGCAACAAGCACAAGGAGGAATTCAAACTCCTTTCAGCTCAAAAGGCCAAGACGGAAAACTCAACACTGAGCAAACAGGCCAGCAGGGAGTTGGGAGTCCAGAGAGGAAGATGATAATAAGACTCAGGTGAGCTTCTTCCTCGTTTGAATAACATCCCACAGGAGCAAAGAGAGAGGCTTCAGGATGTTGGTGTGTGTGTGTGTGTGTGTGTCTGAAACGAAATACAGGTACAGGTAATACTCAACTGACAACAGTTCGTTTAGTGACCATTCAACGTTACAACGGCACTGAAAAAAAGTGACTTATGACCGTTTTTCACACTTCCGAACCGTTGCATGGTCACAGGATCAAAATTCAGAGGCTTGGCAAACTGACTCACATTTATGACGGTCGCAGCGTCCCGGAGTCCCTTTTGCGACCTTCTGACAAGCAAAACCAAAGGGGAAGCCAGGTTCCCTTAAGAGCCGTGTGACTGACTTAACAACTGCAAGAATTCACTTAGCAACTGTGGCGAGAAAGGTCGTGGAACAAGAGCAAAACTCCCTCGGCAACCGTCTTTCTTAGCAACGTAAATTGCGGTCATAAGTCAAGGACCCCCTACCGTGTATATCTCGATAGATTCAGAAGCACAAGAGGTAGAATGAAGAGGTAGAACTTCACCAGGTGTCCACTAGAGGGCAACACCTCCCTCCAGGTAAGGAAGAGAATACAGTAAATTTCTCTCCTGTGTATTATCCTCAACTGACTTGCAAAACACAATGCAACTAATTATCCATCTTTTCTTCCAACGAGTTTCCCAATCGGAAAAAGGAGTACGAAATTTCACCCCCACAATGAGAAATCGCTGGCAAATCTACAGATATCGGGGGACGTGCATATGCCGGAATAAAATATACCTGCAGTTTTTCATTTTGCACCTCAGTTCCTCTCTCTCAGCCCAACCTACCTCACAGGGTTGTTGTTGGGGTGGGGGGGGGAAAGAGGAGGAAGGAAGACTAGGAATGCTTGCCACCTTGAGTTACTTATAAAGTACAGGGAGTCCTTGGCTTACAACAGGTCATTTAACGACCGAAGTTACGTCGTCGCTGAAAAAAAGCGACATGACTGTTTTTCACACGCCCGACCGCTGCAGCATTCCCCACGACCACATGATCAGACTGCCACTACGGCGACCGACTCACATTTATGACGCCTGCAGGGTCCCCGGGCTCCGGTGATCCCCTCTTGCGACCTTCTGACAAGCAACGTCGATGGGGAAAGCCAGATTCATTCAGTCACTGCGTCCCTAACTTTAACCACTGCAAGTGATTCAGTTGAGCACCGCGGCAAGAAAGCTCGCCAAAACGGAATCAAGCTCGCTGGGCAACCGTCTCGCTTGGCAACAGGAGACTCTGGGCTCAATTGTGGCCGTAAGTCGAGGACGACCGGTTACGAGCCCGGTTTCACACGACAGCCAAGTACGTCGTGTCAACGCAGCCATGGGAGCGAACACGATCATTTCCCCGGCCCCCCCGGCTCCCCGACAATTTCCCAACTGGGTACCTTCTGCCATAGGGACTCTCGGGATGCCAACGCCGAACAGGCCGCCACGAACCAGCAGTTGCCCACCTGCCCCTGGTGCAAGTCGTGGGAGCTGATCCCGTCCACAAAGAGATGAGGGTCCTCACAGATGTCCTGCAGGGAGAGAGAGACAAAACAGGGTTCTTGGTGAAGAGCAGGAGGGAAAACCTGGATGCAGAAATTCAAGACCTTCTCAAGACCTTTTCGCCTTTGGGACCCTTTGGGACCCTGGGAAAGAAGCCTTGACGGATTTATTTGCTGTTCTGGTTGATGGAAACGCAAACATTTATCCCGCCCTCCCAACAGCAACCATGCAAAGGAGATTGGGCTGTGACACACACACACCATTCCCACAAACAACCGAGTCAAGAATGTGGTTCGGTTCCAAAAACACAACTCAACTGGGTCAATGCTGGGTCCTGTTCCGAGAACCAACTCAACTGGGTCAACGCTGGGTCCTATTCCAAGAACGAACTCAACTGAGCCAAGAGATATGATCCTATTCCAACAACCAACTCAACTGGGTCAATGCTGGGTCCTGTTCCAAGAACCAACTCAACTGGGTCAATGGTGGGTCCTGTCCCAACAACCAACACAACTGGGTCAACGCTGGGTCCTATTCCAAGAACAAACTCAACTGAGCCAAGAGATATGATCCTATTCCAACAACCAACTCAACTGGTTCAATGCTGGGTCCTGTTCCAAGAACCAACTCAACTGGACCAAGAGACATGGTCCTGTTCCGAGAACCAACTCAACTGGGTCAATGATGTCTTGCATTTAAATTGAAGCCAGCCACGTACAGATTATCTGTCTCCCATCTCAACCAGTGATGTAATGGATGCATCTTCCTTTCTGTGCATACTAGAAATGTCCAGCTGGTGGCTAGAAACTCCATCTTACCAGCTCAGAGCTGCTTCTTGGATGAGAAGCAAAACATCTTCAAAGAAAAAAATAATAATCAGAAAGTCCAGTTTCCTCTTGAAAAAAAAGCACTTTTGGGACAACTATGACCTGGATGTCTGAGAACCTCCATAGACATTTCCATCTGTTGCTTGTCATGGCTTGACGTGCTTTGGAGAATAGATTGACACCCCACACCCCTCTCTTCTCTGTGGCAGCCCCTCAAATACTGGTAGACTGCCATCACATCATCCCTAGTCCTTCTCTTCCTTAGACTAGCCAGGCCCAGTTCCTGCAACAGTTCTTTATATGTTTTATCCTCCAGTCCCCTAAAATCATCTTGGTTTGCTCTTCTCTGCCCTCTTTCTAGAGTCTCAACATCTTTTTACATCGTGGTGACCAAAACTGAATGCAGTATTCCTAGTCTGGCCTTCCCAAGGCATCATCAAGTGGTATTAACACTTTCACGGGAGATTGTATCCCCTCTATCAATGCAGCCTAAGATTGTATTGGCCTTTTGGGGGACTTTCCTTTCTTTCTAAAGACTCGGCACACTGCAAAAATAGGGTCCCTCTCCTTACAGAGACACCCCCATCCCCCACCCCTCCTTAAAACCATCTTCATGGCCCAAATCTACTTCCTCTAAATTTCTATCACTGTATCAGTGGGGGAAGGGGAGGAATAATTATTTATCGCATACACAAGAGAAGCTAAAGGAGTGGAGAAAACAGAAATGAATGCAGTTTTGCAATTTAGCAACCAGTGACGCACCGGAGAACAATCTTTTCTGTGTTCAACACCAAGTGACCGCTGTCCCGTCATAAATCATTTTTCCAGAAAAGTTGCAAGAGCAGGGGGGAAAAAAACAACAAACCCCCCCTCCCTTAATTTTGTTCTTCACTTTTCAAATCATGAACTGCATTGGCAAGAATGCAGAACATCTGCTTTGGGGGACCGACAATGCAGAATCTCAAGTTATTGCTATTTTTTGTTGTTGTTGTTGTTGTTTCCCTTCCTCGTCTGGAAAATCTCCATCATCTCATTTGGGAGAGGATGTTGAGAAAGTCCATTTTTCATTACGACACCGAAGGCTTCCGAACGTCTCTGGATGCATCCCCAAACCAGTGAGTCTTCCAAAATGTCCTCCTCTTGCTAATTCAGCCCTTCGAAAAGGTTTCCTGCAAACTGTGACCCAGATTTGCAAAGCAGAGCCACAGAGATGCCATAATCAGGGGGTCTGGGGGTGAAACTGTTGGATGAACTGCTAAAGGAACTAGGTTATGTCTAAAAAAAGAGAGAAGGACTATTAGTATTATTATTATTATTATTATTATTATTATTATTATTATTATTATTATTATTATTATTATTATTATTATTA
>JANHFL010073172.1:0-12913 GCA_032468155.1 Oxyrhabdium leporinum
GGGGGCTTTTGGCTTGGCGAGGGTATGTGGGGTGACGGTGGCCCCAAAGAAGCCGCCCGGAGTTGCCTTTGCATTGTGAGAGAGGCGGTGTATTTTATATGAGTAAATTAATGTTATTAAGCAAATAACAATGTGAATAAATAGATCTGCCACAAGCCCAGTGGGAGAGGTGTGAATACTCGAACTAGGATTAAACTTCGCGGAGTCCTTCGCCGTCATAAAGACTCTGGTCCTGGCCATTCTCGCCTCTTTCAACACGTGGAATAAGGTGGATGCTATTTCAGGAATGCTTTAACTGGAAACTAATTGTCTTACAGGTGGAGACCGTAGGCTAAAAAGCAAACAATGAGCTCCTCAGTATTGCTTTTTATTTTTTGGAGGTTTTTTCTTTTTTTCTTTTCTTGCTTTTCTCCTGCTACTACCTGTTTTCAGGTGATTCTTATAAGTGCTGCCCAGATAATTCTTGCTTTCTGTTTGCTTTCCTTTTGAGAGTTGATGTAGAGATCTGTATTTCATAGAACAAAGGTACGGAAGGAAAACAAGGAAACCTAAAAAAAGTCAGATCAGTGTAGAGATTGTGGTTTTAATGCAAGCAGTCTAGGTTTAAACAAAGTGTTGTGTCTTGGGGCCAATACACGTGCTTTTTAAATGAATCTTGTAGAGGTATGATAGTTTTTTCTTAAGCTGAATATTACATATATGCCACCTTGAGTTGTACAAATATAAAACTGGAATATAAATCTAATAGTAATATAAAGTTGTCCTATTATTGCCAAGGTTCTATACACTGCATTCAACTGCAATGTGAATTGTTAGGTTTACAACTTAGTATATTGAGTGAGCCTAGCCAAGTTTTAACTGATTTAACAAACCATGTTATACAGGTAGTCCTCGACTTACAATAGTTTATTTAGTGACTGCTTAAAGTTACAGTGGCATTGAACAAAGTGTCTTATGACAGTTTTTCACATTTAATGACTGTTCCAATATCCCCAGTCACGTGACCGAAATTTGAATGCTTTGCAACTGACTCATATTTATGGTGGTTGCAGTGTTCCAGGATCATGTGATCATCTTTTGTAACCACCTTAAAAGAAAGTGGGGAAGCCAGATTCACTTAACAACTGCAGTGATTCACTTAACAACTGCGGCACAAAAGGTCTTAAAATGGGGCAAAATTCACTTAACAAATGTTTCACTTAGCAACAAAACTGTTGGCTCAATTGTGGTCATAAGTCGAAGACTACATGTAGCTGTTTGGACTTAGCTGCGAAATTAGATAATTTTTGTTTAAGGATCCAGAATTGGATCAAATTTAGATCTATTTGTGAAACTTGGTTTAAAGAGGCTTGATGCAGTGAATGCTTCTGCCAATAAAGTTTAAGAGAAACTAAATCTCCTTTGTATTTTTTGTCAGTATGAACTAATAAAATTTCCCTTTTAAAGAGATTGGTCTGTTGAGTATCATCTTCTAAACAAATAAGATAGTGCCAATTCTGCCTGACACCCTGTTTGCTTAGGGGTCTCAGTGACCTGACAATCTACATTTTTCAAAACCATAAAAGAGTAGCCAATGGCACATTTGAAAAATTAACTGCATTATAAGCTGGAAAAAGTCCTGTTTCTCCCCCCCCCGCCCCCCCAAAAGTGGGCTGGTTTAGTAGATACTAGAACCCTTTGAAATACTCCAGTTTATTTTTACATCAAACACAGTTTTTATTTACCATGGTCATTTAGCAGGTTTTTATTTTTACATTCAAACAATGGTGCATAGACTTATATATGAGTTCAATTCTGTTATCCCATCCTCTGCCTCCTTTTGCAGACATTTTTCAATGAATAAATTGGTATGTTATGTTCTTAAAGCTGCTCCTGTATATTTATTATGTTGAGCAGTTACCTATTCTTGCAGTTTCCTGTGATTAAACACTGGTAAACATGTATGTTTGTTGTTTTACGTATTATATGCAGACATTTGGATAATTGTGTTTTTATATGCAGATCAATGACACATGAATGGAATGCTTAAAAATGAATCCAGCCCACAGGGAATAGCAATAGCACTTAGACTTATATACCGCTTCATAGTACCTTACAGCCCTCTCTAAGCCGTTTACGGAGTCAGCACATTGTCTCCAACAGTCTGGGTCCTCATTTTATTGACCTTGGAATGATGGAAGGCAGAGTCAACCTTGAGTTAATAAGCTTAAATGATAATGTTTCGTTATTCTGCAGCTGGACTCTAGCACCCACACTAGTTTAATAATCAGTTGACAGTGATCCTCAGAGTATGTACTTTATAATTGGTGTGTTCGTGGTTTTCCTTGGCAATATTAGATACTCTCAGATTACTGGACCCCCAAGAGCAGTTAATTAAAAGAATGGGATTAATTTATGGATGAACATATGTAGGGTATGAGTTACAGATTGCCTCTTCAGAGAGTTAAATTAGAAATTGTAATATCTCTTGACAATGCACAGGTTGAATGCTACTGTTTTATAAGTTTTCTAGTATAGAGAAGCTACTTATCCTATTCCTTTATGGGCATTAATACAAGTAGTGTATTAATGGATGGTCAGTGGAAGTCATATGCCATTTCTGATTCAGCTGCACTGTGGAACTTTTGATCACAGAACAGTCTTTTCATACAGTAAGAAGGCCACAAAGATTTCTATCAAGAATTAATGAAATAATGTTGATAGATAAGATATCTTTAACCTTTCAGGCCTTTCTGTTTTGTGCCTGTATATAAATATTGCAAGGTGATCTATTTGAAGAGTTTTTAAATTATAAATCCTGAGTGATTATTGATCATTATGTTTTTACCCTGATTTTCAAAAAGGAAATAGTATGCTGCTTAGAGTTGGTTCTGATCGGAGTCTCCACTACACCATATAAATAACAATTTTAAAAGAAAAAAAATACTACTTGCCGTTGCTTGACACCAGCAAAAATTTTGTGTGACATTTGTTGTTTTAGTTCTTCAGATGGGATTAGCAAATAAATTAGCTATTCAATACTGTATAAGTTATTGTATATATAGTACAGAAGTGAATGAAAATTGTAGTTTTCAGGATAAAATGAAACTTTACAATGGATGATAAATGTGTGGCATAATTTACCTGTTATCAAATGATTTACTGTAGAATCATAATTTGGTTTGAATCTAAATCTTTTCAGCCCTTCAGTAGCTTGAGAGTCTTGTGCTTATTATATTCTTCGTTATCTTGTTATAAAACTGTAGATGCAATTATGATAGTTATATTTATTATATTTATAAAGACTTATATATTTAATTACTTTTTTCAAGCTGCCATAGCTAACTTTTTTCAGTACTAGATTGTTGTCTTAGCCATTGAGCTCCTTAATAAATGCATGCATCATGCTTAGCCGTAATATGGTATGTTTGATTTTTGCTTAACGTGTGTGAACATTATCATTATGCTTTGCAATTCATAATTTTTAATTAGCAAGTTAGATAAATGCAGTCACTAATTCAAATAAACTATGGTTGAAAAAAAGGTCTTCATGATGTGTGAACCCAGACTATATACCCTGACAATCATCTGTTTAATTGAAGTGTCAATATTTGTGTTGATTCATAGTTTCATAAACATTGACATAATGTGTTGGGCAATATTTTTTGGTTCATTATAGATTAGTAATATTCATTAGGGTTTCATCTATAAAGATACTGTGGATCTATACATTAGGCTAATTTTGGCTATACAGAAAGCTAATTTTGTAAATATATTTGATTTACCATATTTTTGTTTCATAATGTTCTATGTGCATATGCACATTTCAATTATATTTTTAAATGTCCTGAATTAGTTCAATACTTAATATATACTTGTGGTGTCATATTGAATCTTGGGCTTTAGTTTGTTTTCATCCTTATTACTTTGATCATTCTGATTTTTGACTGTCAGTCAACCTATTCTGCTTTTTTGTGTGTTCTACTTGCTGTGTCATTTCTTATCTTAAAAATGTCAAGGGAATTAAGTCTGTAATAGGCTATAGAAATACCATGTAAAAGATTGTTTGGGGTTTGTTAGTCATGAGGAATAATAACAGGTTCTCAAATCTTAGTTTTACTATAAGGCTTCATAAGTTAAATTAATATTCTGTCATATTTGGATGACTATCCATTTCAGTGTTTTGTTATGTGAGGAACTTGAAATCAGGGTGGTAGTTTCTGAAACTTAAATGATTATTTTATATATTTTTTAAAAAAGCATGATCTGGAAAAACTGGTTTGTGAATATACAGTAGAAGTATTTCCTGGTATGTGTTGGGGAGGGTGGGCTATTTGGTTTTTCAAAAGCCTAATCTTCCTTACTGAGAAGTAAATTTCACCAAATTTGCTTCTGTTTATTTCCTAGTAATTTGTATTAATTCTCTATAATTGTGAAGAAGATTCACACAGACTATGTAACATGCTAACTGGTAATTCTCAGTTACATTTGGAGCTGTACTTCCTGGTGCTGCACAGGAATATACAATATGTTGTTTTTAAACATGATTTTTTTCAGACTACTACACAAAATGGAAACACATTTTGGAAAGAATAATGACATCTGCATAAAGACATACTTTTCAGAAAACTATATTAGGAGTCCTAAAGTATTGCCGTGGTTTCAAGTAAGCGTAATCTGTTTTGAGTTCTATTTATAATTGGCTTAAATTTATATAGAATCTAAACAGTGTATTAATTTCTTTAGGGTTTCATAAAATCTGTATACTGTTTAAGTCTGACCTTTTAGTTAAAAATAAATACGTAACTGGGAGCTTAAAAAATAATATTGCTTAAAATAATGCTTAAAAATAATATTGTTATTAGAATGTTGTAACGAATATTGAATAAATGAAAAAATGAAGGATTAAGCACTGATACAGATATGTATAAACATTAGACTATGTAAGTTTGATAAATGTAGTAATTTCCATTTGTATTATTATTTTTTATATCTGAATGAATGATGCTCAGCCACCACACTGTCCATTCAATGATATGTATGCTTTAAAAAATAAACTTTACAAAAAAAAAGAAACACCAGTTGAGTAATTAAGACGGCTCACTCTCAGTCTTCACCTCTGCCTACACTTAACATTCCCAGGAACAAATCAGACAAATCTTAATAATAATGTTATTTTGGAACTTATAACATCCTTTTTCAAGATCTGATCAATCTCTAATCTTCACTTTGATAGTATTATATAAAAATATGTATAACAATATTCCCCCATTTCTAATTTTTTAATCTATTCTAGTCTTTAGTACACCAATCGTTTTTTCATTTATTCAATATTTGTTACATCATTCCAATAATCATATTATTTTTTAAGCATAACTAATAACATCCTTTTTCAAAATCTAGTCTTAACGTCTAATCTTCACTTTGATGGTATTGTATAAAGATATGTATAACAATATTTCCTCTATTTCTAATTTTTGGGTCTATTCTAATTTTTAGTACAGCCAATCTTGTTTTTAAGGAAAAGTCTTTGTTATCCATCATCTTTTACCCTCTTGTAAATTTCCCTTCTTCTCTTTTTAACTTGCCTTCCATACCCATCCCTTGGGTCTATGTCTATATCTTTCATTTTTAACCCAACCATTATTTTCATCTCCACTATTTTCTGCTGCCATTCCACCCCTGAGACTGCAAAATTCTCTATCTTTTTCCCAAAAGTATCGTACAATTTATTAAATTCTATTTTTCTTTCTCCTGTTGTGTTCTCCCAACATTATTTCTCCCAACTTTATAATCTCCTCCTTTTTTTTCTCCTTTTTCTATTTGTTGCGTAGTCTGTTCTGTCTCATCTTCTAAGCTTCCAGTTGTCTCTCTTGTTTCCTGGATTTCTTTGTCTTGATTCATTGTTCTTTGTTGCACATTTTCAGTCTTTCCCGTTATATCATGTAATAAGTCCTTTACCTCCCAGAAATTCCCCATCATAGTATCATGAAAACTTTGGAGTAGCAACATGATTTCTTTTTGAAATGCCTCCGGTTCTTCCTGATTTGCCATCTTGCCTTGTTTTAAAAAATCTAAATAGTATTCACTATTCTGTCAGTAATCTGTCACCACTCCAGAGTCTATTCTTTTTGACTTCCCAAAGCCAACAGATTACTTTTTCTTAATATTTTTCATCAAGAGATACAATAGTTATAATTCTTTATGTCCCACAATTAGTCAATAGGTTCCATTTATACAGTCCAAGGGAATTTCAAAATTGCTCTTTAAGTCCACTCTTTGAATTCCTAGTTAGTTTCAATATTTAAAAGTCATTCCATTAGATATTTTCCAGGTTTTCAAGGTTGATCCTCTAGAGGTAAGGTAGATAAGTATTGAACAGTAAATAATACAGCAGATCTCCAGGTGCTATTTTGTCTTATCAGAGTTTTTCAAGGTTCTTATTCTAGTAGTATGACATGTTGTATATCCATTCATCCAGTAGATGGCACTTTCAAGAAATCCAGGAAATAAGGGAGACGACTGGAAGCTTAGAAGATGAGATAGAACAGACTACGCAACAAATAGAAAAAGGAGAAAAAAAAGAGGAGACTATAAAATCAACATTAAAAATCCACTTTAAAGCTGTTCTGCCAGTTACTAATTTCAAATTAGTTCAAACAAAGTGTCCAGTAGAATATATCATAAACAATCACATGTCCAACATTTCAAAATGCCTGTTCAAAGACATGCCAATGAAATTTACATCCAAATCTTTCTGTAATTTACAACTTTAACTTAGGGTGCCATTTCTCTCTAAATCTCTTGGGTCGCCGCTTAATACCATTCCAGAGAGCCTCTTTTTTTGGATTGATTTTCTTTTAGGATCAAGTCCTGAGCACAATTAAAAATCACCTCACCCAGCTCCGATCACTGTCCACTCTCATCGCTCCAGCACAATCTTGGTTTCTTCGGCTGTCCCAGCTCCACAGCAGCCATTTTGGCTGCCTTGTCTTCATCTTCGGTGAAGAGGGAAAAACCCTGGCTCCAGCGGGAGAGCCACCACTCTCCATCAGCTGCAGGGTGCCCCTCCTTAGCTGTCACCCCTACAGAGTGACTTCAGCACCTTGAAGGGGCCCTCCAAAGAAGAAAATTTGACGTGGGGATGCGAAGCCCCTGCGTCAATCCCGCTGCGATGTCAGACTGGAAGTCTGCAAACTCCATTCTTGTTCAGTATAGGTAGTCCTTTACTTATGGTTACAATTGAGCCCAAAATTTCCATTGCTAAGAAGACGGTTAAATGACTTTTGCCTCATTTTATAATCTTTCTTGCCCCAGTTGTTAATCGCTGCAGGTTTTTTTTTTATAATGAATCATTGTAGTTGTTAAGTTAGTAACATGGTTGTTATGTGAATCTGCCTTCGCCATTGGCTTTGCTTGTCAGGGGATTGTAAAAAGTTACCACATGACTCCAGGACATCATCATAAATACATGCTGGTTGCCAAGCAACTGAATTTTGATCGTGTGATCATGGGGATGCTGCAATGGTTAGTGTCAAAACCAGCCATGTGACTTTTTTAAAATGCTGCTGTAACTTCAAATGATCACCAAATGAATGTTTTTAAGTCAAGGACTACCTGAATAGAAGATTATTGAAACATATATAGCACTTCATATTGCTTCCTGACAATAGGAAATGTAGGGGATGTTACTGGAAATTATCAGTCATTCAGGAATATTTCAGTGATCACAATAATATGTGAAACCCAGTGCAGTGTTAGGCATTAGGCTTCCTTTAGGCCACATCTGTCCAGTTATTTTGGTTCATGAAACAAGATTTTCTCCTGTACTTGCATGCCTCAAGTTTTAACTAAGCAGCCTTCTAAGATATTTGGATGGTAGTAGAGGAGGAAGAAGACATGTGTTCCATTGGTATGTTCACACCCACTGATTCGTCCTAAAGATAAGTATGGCTTATAAACTATAGATTTCTGTACTATGTCATCTGAACCAAGCTAGCTGGTCTATATTTTTAATCCTGTGTATATGACATTCTTTAGAAATGAGTAATAATTCAAGGAAGACATAAAGCTTCAGAAGAAAGGCATGATGACATGTAGTTCAAGATCAAAACAGCCTTGAATGAATTCAAATGGTGGGATGGTTTTCATGTATGAACAATAGCTACAAGAGTTCAAGATCTATAAACAAGACTAGGCTATAAATATTCATTTATTTTACTGATGGTCTGAGTGATTTCTGAAACATTATACTAACCTAGATGTCCATGGGGGCTGTTGAAAAAAATCTGATGTTTTTCCGCTTTGACTCTCATGTTCTGCCTGATTTATTTTTCCTTCACTGGTTTTTTTCCCCACATTAGCTTGGAGGAAGAGAAAAAGAATGGAGCCAAAAAGGCTGTGATAGCACTTGGATAGATTACAAGACAAGCTGTAGAAACCATTGCCACTAAGAGTAGCAGTGAAGAAAGATTAGTCTGAGGAAGATAGTTTATTTATTTATTTATTTTATATTTGTTTTCATCTAAAATGAGAGAGTGAGATAGAATATTTTGAGGGGTTTAGTTAAGCTTCACGGATAGAAATGAGAGATACCATTGTTTCCAAGAAAACTATGGGATTTGAATATAAAGGCATAATTATCTTTTATATGTGTTTTTTATTTGTAAATTTATCTATGTTACAAAATGCCAGTTGCCCTAGCCTAGTCTAATGCTCCAATGCCAACTGCCACAGCAAGGCACTAAACATTGGGCTTTCCCATGGCCTGGACAGTATGGGTGAACTGTTGCGTATTGAGTTGATGAGTGTTCTCGGGTGCTGTTTTCTGCTGTTTTTAGAAGAATGCTATTTCATTTGTTTTTAATTTTTCATTGTTTTTATTCTGCTTTAATGGTTAGCTACTGGGAGTCATGTATATGAGATGGATAGCTTATAAATTAATTAAGTAAATCTGTATTTTGTAACCCTTCTTTAATGCGTCTCCAGCATTTCCTGGCTAAATCTAGTTTTTGTGAAGGTTTGGATTCCTGTTTTCTTTTGCATAGTTTTCCCATTGAGGCTTTTTCAACCACAGGAATGTTGCAAGATAGTTTGCTGTGCAAAGCAAAGGACTGGATGGGGCTTCTCACCATTCTCTCTATAAAACACATTGAAACTTGCAAATTATTCTTTCTCCAGTACTACTGATGATAAACTGTCATCTTCCACTACAATTAAGAGCAGAATGTTCCACTCCACTCCCTGATCTTATTTTATTTATTTATTTATTTTTACATTTATATACCGCCCCATTCCGAAGAATCTTAAGCACCTGCTGCTCGAATCACAGCTTCGGTTTTCTTTCTGGCAGGGAAACAAATATAGACAGACAGAATGACATTGGCCTAAAAAAGAATTTCACTCAGAATTGTGGTATAATTGATTTACACCACTTTTACCTGGAATAAAATTCCACAGTTTTCAGTGAAATTTAATTTCAAGATGCAGATTGAGTTTTTGAGAACTTCTTTTCCAGAAATCCTTATCTTATCCAAATGTATTTATTTATAATAAAATCTGCCTTAGGAATTTTTGTATTTTGCAAATATAACTACTGGTAAATTCATATTTCCTTATTGTAGGGTACAATCACAACTCAAAAGTCTTTGTGGAAAATAATTTACTCTGAAGTGGCAATGAAATCTTGGAAGTAAATAAAAGTAAATAAATAGTATGAAGAGAGGTTTTCGTGCATTCAGGTGCATCGAGGATCTCTTCTGTTGTAAACTGTTTGATTTATAGTTGTACATGCAGTCTCAAACGGAAATATAAACAGTGTTTGTCAATAGGAATTATTTGTTTTTTGGAATTATGGAGATATATGGAAACAAGAGGCCAGCTATTTCCATTTAATTCCCCTTTTCCATCTTTGACTACAGAGAAAGTTCTGCAATACTATAATCCTATCGAAAATGGTTATTCAGGTACTGTTTGCAAGAAACATTATTGGTTCTTCTTTATTGTAAGCTTCTGTAGAACTGGATTTTTGTACGCAGCTCCTCATGCTGCTTATTTTAGAAATACTTGTAGTTCTCGGGTTTATAACTATTTGTTTAATGACCATTCAAAGTTACAATGGCACTGAAAAAAGTGACTTATGACCATTGCAGCAACCCCATGGCCATATGTTCAAAATTCAGTCACTTGGCAACTGGCATATATTTATTGTGGTTGCAGTGTCCTTGGGTCATGTGATCACCACTTGTAACCTTCTCAGCTGGCTTCCAGCCATCCACATCAGTGTGCAAAGCCAAATTTGCTTAATAATCATGTGATTTACTTAACAACTGCAATATTTTCGCTTGACAACAGTGACAAAATAAGGTCATAAAATGGGAGCAACAACTGCCTTTGTTTAGCAACAGAAATTTTGGGCTCAACTGTGGTCATAAGTCCCGTATTAAATTGCATATCCCAGAACATTTGTTTTTTGAAATAGTCCAGCTCAATCTATTTGCCTTAACCTTGTCTATTAATTAGATTCCCCCCCCCCTTTGACAGTTAGCCGTATCATTTAACATTTGCCCTTCACTGATCAACTTGCTGTAAACATGAGAATATTTTTGAAATGTTCTGAGGTTTGTGGTGCTGTGAACTTGCCCGTGTGTGGTTTGCTGTTGAACATAAATCAGTGCACTTCCCCAGGAACAAGGTCTTTTACATAAGACTTCCTGACTGCAGGAAAAGATTTGTTTGTTTCTTTTCTAACCACAGTGATTCCCTCCAGAGGTTTCACTGTGGCGAACAATACATACCCATCTGATATGACACTATCCACATGGAGAAGGCAGAGAGGAGCCAGTATTTTTATATTCTGCTTATGCTTTTTTTTGGAAGATTTTATTTGTCATCATTCTTCTTCTATAGGATTTTATTACTTCTTCTTCCATAAGATTTTATTACTTATCATTCTTCTTCCACAAGGGGAAAAAAATCACCTCTTTATTATTCAAGTAAAGTAGTATGCCCCTTCAATATTTGGCACCCTTCAGAATAATCTCTTTGTAGCCAATGACACCAAGTCTGTTTCTTCTTTTAGTTGAAGGGTAAGCTTTGAATGATGGCTTTTAGGAATACTAGAAATTATTATAAGGTAATACCAGATAATCTGTCTTCCTCAATATAAAACATGAAGAAAAAACAGATTCAAAAACTATATTAAACTGATATATTTGAAGGAAAAAAAGATGTCTTACTTGTAGGACAAGCATGACATCATTCTAACGACTTGATCACTCCTTTATTTGGAAAGGAAAGCTTAGAAACAGGATTTCAAAGTGCAAATGTTTGGCTGACCTCTGCCATTTGGAAGTATAAATCTCTAGTATTTTCTAAGCCAGCCTTATGCATCACACAATCCTCTAAATCAGTGTATCTGAACCTTGCCATTATTTCTGGACTTCAACTCCTAGAATTCCATAGCCAGCATGATGACTGCAGAATTCTGGCAGTTGAAGTCCACACATCTTAAAATGGTGAAGGTTAAGAAACGCTGATCTAATTACATTGGAGAACTCCATCATAGGCTTTCCTTTATGGAAGTCCAATACAGTTGGGCTTCCAGTGAGACTCTGTAGCAGACTAGATATCCCCAAAGAAGTAGAGACAATGCTGCAGTAGTGAACAGCAGCCAATGATAGTTTTTGTCTGGAGAAACCTTTCCAAATAAAAGAGAGGCTGAGAGATCATCCACCTACCCTGGACAGCTGCTGTTCAGGAGAAGGTATGAAGGAAGTCTTATGGTTTACTCATGAATAGAACAGCTGAACCACACAAGAAACACCTCACAATTTATAATGTGCAGCCTTTAATAAAACGTTTTAATTCAACCAAACTCTATTTTCTTATTCACTTTTGGAAACAATCAATTTATAGTTGAAAAAGAGTTTTGAAAATAGCAGGATGAAAAAAAAAAAGGATTATTAGAATATGCTGATTATAACCAATCAACAAAATAATGGTTTTTTTTTCTTTAGAATTTCTTTCTGAATTTCTGAAAAGTAAAATAAAGAGGAAAGAATACTATTAAAAGACTTTAAAACAAAAACAAGCAAATAACTGTGAAATGTATTACTGTGCAAATTCTTGTTTGATAGACAGTCTCAAAGAACACCATACTATACTGCATGGGCACTACAATATTATCTTTCCAGAGCTGTAGCAATAAATATTTGGTAAACATATGCGTGTTACGGTGACTTTACTTTTGAAAAATGTGCTATCTTTTTACCAGCCAATCAACCCATTGCTTTATTGAGTTCTGAGGAACATAATTAGTGTAGATTTTCTTTATTGAGAAATCTTTCTTTTCTGTTCTAGGTATTATGCGTCATTGTGCTTACAATTATCTTAGGATGTATATTTGGACTGAAACCTAGCTGTACAAGAGATGGTAAGTAGTAAAAATTCTACAGAAGAATAAATATGTGAGTTTTAAAAATATCTCCACATCCCCAAATATTACATTCATAGCATTGCACACTGGTCCTCTGTACATACTGGGTAATGGCTTATCAGATGAACCAGATCCAGAATAAGGTGCATACTACTTTTTGAAACACTTACATAAAAACAAGAATTTATTTATAAAGATAATCCAGGCATGAGCAAAGTAATTTAGGCCATTGGCTTTTTCACTAGGCTTCCTCTGGTTTAGCACAAATGTGCCTAGTTGTCAAACTTTTTCATTAGGAACGCAGTATAATACAAATTATGAATGCTGTTAGTAATATTTTTAGCTGAATTACCACTTAATTAACAAGAGCCTTAGTTAATTAATCAAATGAGGCTCAGATCTCATGCAAGTCACTGGTAAGTATTTATTTATTTTATTTATTTATTTTTACATTTATATACCGCCCCATTCCGAAGACTCGGGGCGGTTTACAGCTTA
>JANHFL010073219.1:0-12911 GCA_032468155.1 Oxyrhabdium leporinum
AAAATGGAATCTCTTTCCACATTCCTTGCATTCATATGGTTTTTCTCCTGTGTGGATCCTTCTGTGGGAAGTAAGATGACTTGAAACTCTGAAGGTCTTTCCACACTCCAGGCATTTATATGGTTTTTCTCCAACTTTTATTCTCTGAGATAAGGTAAGAGGAATAGCTCTTGTGGAGCATTTCCTGTTTGTATTTTGTTTTTGGATAGTATTTCTGGAACAATAACATAATCCCAATTCATTTCTGAGTATTTTTCCACACCATGGACACACTCTTTTTTTGGGGTGATCATCTTCAGCTATGAAGACACTGAAATCTGCACACTGAAAACGAGAGCATTTTTCCAGCCCCATTTTTAACTGATTTTCCTCACAACCTTTTTTTCCAAACATCCTTTCCACAACTTCCTTTATGCCTTTTGGAAAAGATGCTGCTGCTTCTTGGCCGTGACCCTCCATCTGCCATCCATCACCTGCTTGGAACAGAAAAAAAAGGAAAATTGGCACAATCTGTGGTGTGAAAGGGTAAGCACCATCCTTTCTTTTAACATTACCAAAACACTCGCTGCCATCTCTTCCTACTTTTAGCTCTTTTTGTGATTCTTCTCCTTGCTTCTGTCAGAGTATTTTGAAAACATGGGGCTATGCCTTTATTGGGTTGATGTAAGATCTCCCATAGGCTTCCTTCTTGCCATGTATGCCTACAAAATGCAAATCTAAATTCTTTGGGATAAATTATTTTAAGTCTCACGGTGGGGCACCATCACCTCAGCTGCTCCTTCAGATTCAGTTCCAAGGAAGCAAGAGGGACTCTTGGACAGAGACTGTGTTCATTAATGGACTTGATAAGGGAGAATATGTTGGTTTAATTTTCATCTGAGAAGGGGGAAGTGTTGGAGAACTGAGGTCCGGCTTTTTTTTCATGAGGAAGGTCTCCCTTAAAAAACAAACAAAAGTTCTTGGTCTGAATTAACTTAAGAAAAGGAAGCAAGGAAGAAAATGGGAAGAGGAACCATCTGGGTGGAATGTCCCGTGTCTTGAATACCATCCCATCAGACAGGTCAGTTCTCTAGCAGACACATCCTTCTGATACTCCTGTGTGATTAATTGGGTTTCCAAATGCCATTGTTACAGACAGGTGACAAAAAAAGAGGAAGAAAGCGCTTAAAGTTACCTACGAAGTGGGAAGACAGGTTTGGAAACTAGAGAAGGACTCCTTTCCTCTTTCTAGAGAGAGCATGAAGGTTTTATACCATCTGTTAACCAAATAGGAGTAGAAAGGCACACTCTCTTCCACTATAGGAAAAGAAGAGGGCAGCATTTCCTCTGAGAAAGAAATTAATTGCTTATATCTGGCTGCAAAATACCTCCCACCGCAATTTCAGAATTGAAATTCAGAATTCCAGAAAAAACAGAATCCCTTACTTAGAGAGACCAGGTTCCTTGCGTTGTCCAGCATGACCTCTTGATACAGATTTTTTTGCTCCAAATCCAGTAGGGCCCATTCCTCCCCAGAGAAAAACACAGCTACATCTTCAAAAAAAATGGAATTCTGAAACAAGAACAGCATATTGTACAAACTCTATTAAGGAACACTTGAATAATCTAAATGGAAAATATATTTTCCTCAGAATGCCACTGTAGGGTACTGCATGCCAAAACAACTAGACACAGAGACAGTTTTTTCCCCTTGTGCCATCACTCTGCTAAACACCTAATTCTTACAGTTCTGTGCAATATCTATTGACCCATGTTGTATGGCTGTAGTCTTCTTCTTTCTTACTACTCCGTTTTATTGTTATTATTACTCTGTTGCTTATTCATTTCTATTTCTACTCGTATTCCTACTGAAAGAAAATGTTCTGCTTTCAACTAGGATTAATAAACAACTTCCCTGGAGAAAATAAGCAGAGCTACAGGCTTCTGACTGGAAATAAACCTGCTATAACACTTTGTGGCGTTGGCTACTTCAATAGGAGCAGCACCCCAAATTTCTTTTCTGTCAAAAGAAGCAAGGAGAGATTTTCCTACCTTCCTTGGAAGCCCAAGTGCTTCTCTACCTCCAGCACCCAAAAGAGATGTTTCAAAAGATACCACCTGAGTTGCTCTGTCCTCTAAGAAAGAGAAGAAAAAACCAGAATGACTACAAGGTAGTCATGGACGTACGACAATTGAGCCCAAAATTTCTGTTGAGACATTTGTTAAGTGAATTTTATACTCCATTTTATGACTTTTCTTGCTACAGATGTTAAGTGAATCACTGCAGATGATAAGTTAGTAACGCAGCTGTTAAATGAAACTCGCTTCCTCGTTGACTTTGCTTGCCAGGTTTGCAAAAGGGGATTACGTGACCCCAGGATGCTGTAACTGTCATGAATCTGAGTCAGTTGCCAAGCGTCTGAATTTTGATCACATCACCATGGGGGTGCTGCTATGGTCGAAAGTGTGAAAAGTGGTCCTAAATACCCTTTTTCAGTGCTGTTGTAACTTTGAATGGACAGTAAATGAACTGTTGTAAGTCGAGGGTTACCTCTATTTGTTATAAAAACGTTCTCTATTCTGGAGTCTCCAATATGCAAAAAAATGGTTCTTTGTGTATGCTGACTGGAGGATTGGCAGGCGTGAGTTTCTTGTGACCAGAGAACAGCCTAACTGGGTTACTGAGACTGATGAGGTCGTGTGAACGTGGGAGGCAACAGAAGCCTAGGGGTGGGGTTTGTACCAAGTGGTCCTTCTGTCAGTCATGAGAGACCATGAAAGATCCAGTGGAGATATGAGAGATGGTGATCTATAGAATTGACCAGAGTAGAACATAAGCTTAGCAGCTTTGCTCGTTTTGGGAGAAACTGGTTGCATCAGAAAGTGCCAAAGGAGGACTTGACCCCCATCCTGAAGCAGGTAGAGGAACACGTCTTCCTGATGAAAACCTCTCTAGATTTAGCAGACAATTATTGCCCAGGTTCCTATCTGTCCCTTTTTAGTGGCCATGTTTCAACAACAAAGCACCTCAGAAGATTATCTGGGACCATTTGAATTGAGATTCAGGTGAGACCATTGGAGAGAACCTGCCCTTGTCTCAATGGTGGATAACACCATCAGAATCGGGCAGCAGAAAGACCCATTGTACATGTTAGATCTCTACCCCAATTTATGAGTGAAGACAACACATTCTTGAAACAGACGAACTTGAGTCAAGTTTGTTGAACTGCACAGGGAATACTACGGGGTTCTGTCCCTTAATTGGGAAAAAGGCAAAAGGTCCTGGAACGATTTTGTCCCTATTTTCATTTGGGCAAGCTCTGTGACCTATGTATGAGTTTGGCCTCAAATAAAAAAATGCATTTTGGGATGGCTGGAGCTATGTTTTTTAAATGATTCATACCTCTGTTGGTTCCTGTTGTGGTGAAAATAGGAGGAAAAGTAGTATTATGTATATTCACTGTTTTGAGTTACTTATGGATTAAGAAAGGAGAGGGGGGGGCTAAAAAAAATCTAATAAATAAAATAGTGACTCATTAGATTACTGTACAATAATGTGTTCAACATTAATTGTTCTCTGCTTGGGAACAATTAAGCAGGATACAATCTGAAGTGGTGAACATATGCAATAAAGCATCGGTCCTCACTCTTTCTGGCTTGGCGGCCAGTGGGTTAGGGTTTCTTGAGTGCTAATATAAAAAAAAACACGGTATCTAAAACCCCGAACATGAATTCAGGAAGAAACGAGACTCAGACAAAGCAAATCCAGAGGATTAAACAGCTTCTGAAGGACCCTTTACCTGGTGGTGTCTTCCAAGATGGATCCTCCTGAGCGACTCCCCCAAACAGCAGCTCCAGAGAAGGATCGACCCCCTTTCTTGTGGGCCTTTCAGCAGCCATTTAACTCAAAAAAGTTTTCTGGACCTGAAAAAGCACCGGAGAAAATTCCACGGGAAATAATCCGCCAGGGCCAGCAGAATAATCTCTACAAGAAGAAAGGGGCGATGTGCAATCTTATGAGGGACCCTCAAAGAAGCACTTAAGAATCAAATGTTGAAGAATTTCCCATGAGTCCCAACCAGGGATTCCCTCCTTCTGCCTGTTGGGAATTTCATTTATTCTCCCTGCTGAGCTGCAAAAAGAAATCCAGAGATTTGCCTTGATTGAAAAAAGCAACCTTATTCGAAACTGATTCAAATGTGACCCACCCTATTGAATTATTGAAGGGCCTTGAAGCTCCTGAACCTCCTTTCTTTTCTTTCTGTTTCCATTCACCTTTCTTATCTCTGCTTCCCCACTCCCCCCCAACTCCATTCTTTTGCATTGTTCCCTTGTTTTTAAACCTTTTCAACACTTGGTAAACTGCCCAGAGTTCCTGAAAATTCCACGGTATTTAAACAGAATCAGTTATTATCGTTCCTATTGATACTTCTGCTTCCCATGCTAAGAGGTAAAAGGGGGAGCCCGTAAACACACACACATACACACACACAAAACCCCTCCACCTTGTATTCCAGAGGTTTTTCCAAAGATGCTTCTTCAAAAGTCGCGGCCCTTTGGAAGCATCTCATCAAAGGCAAAGATGAATCTCGGAGTTGGTCGGATCCTTGGGATGGAGAGCTTCCCTCGCACCGGCCTTCGGAGACCCAGCCTCCGATCCTCCAGAGAGACGCGGAGGGGAGGATCCGCGCCCCCACCCCCTCTTCCTCGCACCACCGCCAGCGCCTTCCCGGCACGGCCGCGCAACTGCAACCGCGCACATGCGCCTCCCTCCGCGGAAGAGCTTCCGTTAGGTTTTGGGGGAGCTGGAGGCACGGAAGGGGTCTCATCCAACCCCGTGATCCCTCCGTGAGCTCCTTCCTGCTGATCCGGGAAAGCAGGAGGCTCTTGCAAGAGGGCGGATCCTGCGTCTATTCCTGGGAAGCAAAGGGGAGCGGGTGCCCACGGTGCCCGTCGGGGAGAAACTGGGGGGGTTAAGAATTTGAGGGGGGGTAAAGTGGGGACTTTGTCCCGAAAAATGATCTTCCTATGCCGCAGCCGAGAATATAATCACTTGGAAATAACAGAAAATACTTGGAGCTCGGGTTTTAGATTTTTGGCAGCGGTTTGCTCTCCAAGCTCCTTTCAATTTAGTTTCTGAACGTTTCGTTACCAGACTAGGTAACATTATCATGTAGAAAGTTAGCGCCCATCCCTCTCCTAAAAGAATTAAATATTTTGATAAGTATTAAAAAGGCAGTATGTTATATTTCCCTGGATGAGAAATGGAGAAACAGGCTCTTGGAAAGCCACCCCCCACCTTTCTTAATAGCCCACAGCAGATGTCAGCACTTAAGAGATAAAGGGATAGATAGCTCTATTCATAAGCAAATACCCTTACCCAAGATCCAGCAAAGGTAGGGTTAGCCCTCAGTCACAATAGGAATTGCCCAATGCTCCTTCATTGCATCACCCTCGGAAACTTCAACCAAATTTAGCTCGGACAAACACCTAGGATTTGTACTTTGCCTATAGAGCCAGCTATGACCCCCACATAACCCCTACATGGCACCATGGGAGTCTCCAGGCCTTTAAGCACCTTAGTTGCTCTTCTTTGCACTTTTTCAAAAGCCTCAACATCTTTTTTGTCATGTGGTGACCAAAATGGCATGCAGTATTCCAGGTGTGGCCTTAACTAAGGTTTTATAAAGTTGTACTAATACTTCATGTGATTTTGATTCTATGCCTTTTGTTTATACAACCAAGGATTGCATTAGCCTTTTTGCACGTCTGGCTCACATTTAAGTGACTGTCCATTAGGACTCCTACATCCCTCTCACGGTTACTGTTTTTAAGCTAGGTTCCGCCTAATCTGTACTTGTATCTTTGGTTTTTCCTGCCTAAGGGTAAAGCCTTGCTTTCCTCCACATTAAATTTCATGTTGTTGGATAGGGCCCATTGTTCAAGTCTGTCAAGGTCTTTCTGGATCCTGAATTTGTCTTCTGGAATGTTGGCTATTCCTACTCTACAAATTTGATGACTTCCCCTTCTATTCCCTCATCTAAGTCATTTATGGAGATATTGAAGAGAACTGGGCCTGAGACAGAATACTGTGGCACCCCAACTGCTTCCCTCCATGTAGATGTAGTACCGTTAGGGACGACTCGTTGAGTTTGGTTTGTCAGCCATAGCTGTCTTCCCCCTTTGTTGCAGAAGAACACAGCCTCTGCCCCACCTGCTACGATTTTGAATTGAAGCTGGATCAGATTTGGATAAGACATCAGCAAGAAACCCAAGCAGACCAGGGAAATCAAAAGGATTTCGAGGAATTCTTTGAGGGCCGCCTGCTTCCATTTCCTGTCCAAGAAAGTGATGTGGAGATCTCTGCATGTAACGATCAGGAGATGGGATTTATCTTTCCTTTAACTCAGGGGTCCCTGGTCCGTAGCATGCCAGCAACCAGGCCACCCAAAACAAGCAAGGCCCCATTCAAGGGATACAGGCAACATGTAAAACCACCCTCCAGGCTGCGAAAAAAACCTCTCTCCATGGACCCAGTCCTTGGCGTCCAAAAGGTTGGGGGCCATTGCTTTAAATAGATCATCTTAGCATGAATCTGAGCTCTTTTTCATGACCTGGCATTCCTACCTTGCATGTCTTTATTTAAAAAAAACCTGGCCCCTCCAGAATATGGAGAAGAGGGGAAGTCTCCTTATAGATACTTCAACAATAAAACTTTGGAAGCAGAATGGAAGTTTTACACTGGGGAACTCCCTTATTAATTGGCAGTGTTCAAACTACAGTTTCTTTTTCTAACTCAGGAAGGCTTCTGCTAGATCAGCAAGGAATAGTTCAAACTCTCTTCAGAGAAATCTCTGATGTGGATGGGATTCCTAAATATTTATGGAGCTGGACCTCAGTCCAGTCACCCAATGCGCATCATGGTCTCAAATTTTCACATTCCTAAGTGGGAATAGAGAGGCAGTTTGGTGTTGTTGAGGCATCAAGGCTAGAAACCATGAGTTCTAGTCCTACTTTTGGGCACAAAGCCAGCTGGGTGATCTTGGGCCAGTCATTTCCTCTCATCACTAGAAAGGAGGCAACGGCAAACCACTTCTGGAAAACCTCACCATAAAAGCTGCAGATCCTCTCCCAGGTAGTCTCCGAGAATCAGACACAACTAAACAAACAAACAAAAAACACGCGGGAGCAGCTCTCAAGGGCACAAAGTTCAAGAAAATGTTACCATAGAAAATGCAGAATGGTGGACAAATGCAGCGTGGCAATAAGTGGAATCCTTTGATACGGCACAGTGGGGAAGAAAGGTGGCTGTTCGGTGTTTCAACAAGAATAGAAAACTTGTCAGCCCTGCCCCAACCTGATCCTCTAGGGAAGCAAGACCCTTGACTCCATTTGTGTCAAAAGCTATACTTTACTAAAAGCCAAGTGGAATACAGAATAGCAAAACCAGAAGTTAAGCTCTCGCGCTAAAGCTTTCCCAGTTAACTTTTTCCCCCTTTGTCCCTTCCCATTGCTGGTCATTCCCCAACCCCACACCCCCCCCATTGACTAATCGTATTCAAATAAATTGTTTTCGAAATGGCTACTTTCTTGCAGCTGCAGCCTTCTCCCAGGGCAACAGCCTTGAAGTTTTTCCCTGAGAGGCACTTTCACTGAGACACATTCCTTTCTTTTCCAGTGAGCATTCCCCCACTCCCTTCCCCCCTTGGTCCATGGCAGACTGGCAGCTAGCGAATGAGGAACTCAAGCGTATGATGGCAATTCTGAAAAAAAGATTCCTGTATTTTAATACAGGAATGTCTATTAAAATCTTCTCTGCACTCTTTCTGGGCCTCCAGTATCTTTTTTGAACCAAGGTGATCGTATTCCAAGTGGATCTCACCAGTTCAGTATACAGCAGTACTATCACTTCCCATGATCTTGATTCTGACTCATATTTAAGCGGGTGATCCACTAGGACAGGGGTGTCAAACTCGTGTCGTCATGTGACGTATCGTGACTTTTTTTCCCCCTTCACTAAACCGGGGGTGGGGGTGGCCAGTGCGTGACACATCTGGACCCCGGACCACAAGTTTGACACACCTGCACTAGGACATCCCTCTCACAGTTACTACTATGGAGGCAGGTACCTCCTATTAAGTAAGATGATCTGACACCTATTTTTGATGTTTGAGAGCCATGGCCTCAATTGTTCAATATTGTTGAGAGAGGAATCAATGCAATGACAAACAGTAGCAGTGATGGCTCTTTTTCAGAGATACCTCCATCAGGGTAGTAATTTAAGAGCTGACCAGCTGCTGTAATGATATGATGTAATGATGGGAATGAGTAGGCAAGGTTTTTGGCTGTCGTCCCTTTAAGAGCCTGTATAATAATAAGAGGCCCTGTTAGGGCACCTCTCTCGTGTGTTCTTTCCTGCTGTAATTGCTGCTTGTTTGACCTCTGCCTGTAGTACATGTATGTATAGTATATATTCTTTTGTCGATAAAACTACTATTTATTACAAACCTCTGTTTGCTGTTATTGCTCCTGGATTGTCTCACGTAGTACAGCTGTGCACACTCTGACAATCTCTCTTAATATTAAGCTCTCCCAAACTGTCACCATTGACTAGCAGCTGTTTCTTCTATTGTGCCACTGATGTTTCCATAAACTTCTGGTGTTTCTAGGCATTTGGTTATCCATTCAACAGATCCTACTGCTTCAAGCCATTTCTCACACTTCATGCATTTATCAAGTTTCATCCTGCTATAAAATGAATGATCGTGCATTCATGCACTTCTGTACTTGTGACACATGGTTTCTCTCCAATGTGTATTTTCCCATAGGAATTATAGTTGCTTCGATTCTGAACAGCTTCTAGCATGTCATGCATGTATATGATTTCCCTTCTACGTGGATCCTTTGATGAGAAGGATACTTTTCACCCTAAAGCTCCATTAAGACTCCCTTCATTTGCATTGTCTTTTCCTGGAAAGATTTCTGCTGCTTCAGAAACTTTTCCACATTCAGTGTATTTGTTTTCTTCCAGGTAAATCAATTTATGGGAATAAGCAAACAAGAGGCACCAAAGCACTTTTATACCCTTGAGACATTTGCATAGTTCCTCCAATGACCAAATCCTTTTGCAAGAAAAATAAGGGAAATATTTGAAATAAAGCTCTTTCCACACTTGACACAATTAATGGCTTCTTCAGTGAGTGAATGTTTCTATGGATATTACCTGACTGATTCTAATTAATTTTCTACGTTCAACTCATTTATGTGGTTTCTCACCTGTATGTATCCTTCTATGGTAATTAAGAGCACCGCTACTTATATAGCACTTTCCACACTCCATACATTTATATGGCTTCTCTCCCGAGTGAATTCTTCTATGGCTATTAAGGGAACTGTTTTGACTAAAGCACTTTCCACACTCACCACACTGATAGGGCTTTTCACCTGTGTGGGTCCGCTTATGGGAACTAAGGTCACTGGAGGTCCTGCATCCCTTTCCACACACCACACATTTATAGGGTTTTTCCCCAGTGTGAATTCTTTCATGGGAAGCAAGTTCTTGAGAATCACTGAAGCTCTTTCCACATGCCGTGCATTTGTATGGTTTCTCCCCAGTGTGGATTCTATAATGGATTATGAAAGATTTCTTTTGACTGAAGCTTTTTCCACATTCCTTGCATCCAAATGGTTTCTCTCCAGTGTGGGTCCATTTGTGGCGAACGAGGGCCCCCGAGTCGGTGAAGCATTTGCCACATTCGGAGCACTTATAGGGCTTTTCCCCTGTGTGGATTCTTTTATGGATATTAAGGTGACTTGTTTGACTGAAGCGCTTCCCACACTCGGTACACTGATACGGTCTCTCTCCACTGTGGATATTACTATGAGAAGTTAGGTGACTGGGTTTACTGAAGCTCTTTCCACACTCCATGCATTTGTATGGTTTCTCCCCTGTGTGGGTCCGTTCGTGGGCATGAAGCCCACCAGAATGGGCAAAGTGTTTTCCACACTGCAGGCACTGAAAGGGTTTCTCCCCTGTGTGGACTCTGTGATGGGCATTAAGGCTTGTGGCGATGCGGAAGCTCTTTCCACACTCCGTGCATTGAAATGGTTTTTCTCCTGTGTGGATCGTCTCGTGTAACTTAAGATGAACTTTTTGACTGAAGCTCTTTCCACATTGCAGGCATTTATAAGGTTTCTCCCCTTTATGTATCCTATTATGTAAGGTTAGAGTACAGCTTCTGTTAAAGCTTTTCCCACACTCCAGGCATTTATAGGGTTTCTCGCCTGTGTGAATCCTTTTATGCTGAGTAAGGGCACCGGGGGCTTTGAAGCATTTCCCACACACTATACATTTATATGGCTTCTCTCCAGTGTGGACCCTCTTATGTAAATTGAAATTGCCATTTTGGGTGAAGCTCTTTCCACACACCGTGCAATGATACGGCTTTTCCCCTGTATGGATCCTATTGTGGAAAGTGAGGTGAGTTGCAGAGCGGAAGCTCTTCCCACATTCCAGGCATTTACATGAATTATTCCCAGTGGGGCTTTTTTTCCTGGAATTTGGTTCCTTGCTCTGAGTAAACCTCGTTCTACCCTCCCTGCATTGATATCCTCTCTCCTCTCTATGGATGCTTTGGTGGGAAATAAGGGCTGCACTGTTTCTGAAGCTCTTTCCGCAGGTGATGCACTGATGTTGTTTACTCTCTTTGTGGACTTGATGTGAATTCAGGTGACTTTGCTGACTGACGTTTTCTCCAAATTCCAGGCATTTGTATGGATCCTCTGTTTTGGGAGTGTTTTTATGGAACGTAAGGGGATGGCTTGTATAACAGTCACATAATCCCAATTCATCTCTGAGTATTTTTCCGCACCCTGGACATGCTGCTTTTGCTCGGGGATCATCATTGTGCAAGAAAACGCTGATATCTCCATATTGAGAACGAGAGTATTTCCCCAGCTCCTCCTTTAACTCCTTTTCCTCAGTACTTTCCTTTTCACTCATTCTTTCCGCAACTTCCTTGTTGGCTGTTAGAAAAGGTGTTGCCATCTCTTGGCCAGCATCCACTATCTTCAATCCATCACCTACATGGGGGAAAAAAAGGAAAGTTGACACAAACTGAGATGTGAAAGGGATTAAGCATCATTGTTGGATCTCTTATTTTAACAGTAGTAAAAGTCCCACCACTATCTTTGTTTCATTTAGCTGCTTTTGTGATTCTTCTCTCTGCTTCTATCAGGTTGTGTTCAAAACATGGTGTTATGCTCCATATCTAGTTGATATAAAATCTTCTCCAGGCTTCCCTCTTGCCCTGTGTGTTTCAGAAGGCAAACTCATAATTCTTTAGGAAAATCATTTTTAGTCTCAGGGTGGGGCCCCATCAGCTCTGCTGCTTCTTTCAGTTCAATTCCAAGGATACAGGAAGAACTCTTGAAAGCTGACTTTTTTCAAAATTGGGTGATGAGAGAGAACCGGTTCACTGAATTTATATCTGAGAAAGTGGAAGCACTGATTTATGCCATGAGGTTTTGCCTTCTCTGTTGAGGAAACTTTCCCTTGAAAATACCAGTTTTCATTCTGCCCCAGATGTCCCAAAGGAAGGTCTCCATGTAAATAGCAGCGGTGGGAGAGCCACCAGAATTGGAAGTCCCATCTCTGGAAAATCCGACTATCAAACAGTGCACTTCCCTAGCAGTAACATCCTTATGATAAACCCTGTGTACCACTGGGCCTCTTATGTGGCACCATTATAAGTAGCTGGAACGTCTGCTATTTTCAGGTTGGCCCCTTGCTGGCATCCTGCCATCAAAGGCTACGAAAAAGGATGGGAACATGGGGGGGAGGACAAAAAATGTGCAATCAATCTGGTAGGGGATGGGAAATAAGGAGTGGGAAATGACAGCTCACAAAGAACAGAGAAACTCCGAACCAGTTTGTACCAGCACTCAAAGCCATGCACCCTGAGAAAGAATGTGGCTTGCCCCAAACATCTTGGCACTCTCAAAACACCTAGGCAGATCCTTATTGGCTGGAGACAGATTGGTCATGGGAGGGAAGGCCAGGATGAGTATCTTTTGAGCATGGAAAATTAGGTTCTAGCCTGACTCTACTGCAACCAACATCTTTTAGTAAAAGAACCTATCATTTCAATTGAATAGAATCGAGCGTATTTCTTTTGTAAGTCGGACTGGTGCAGGTCTGACAGTAGCAAAATGAAAGCAATTCCTAAGACTATCCACGAAAGGAAACAGACAGGATTACAACCTGAGGAAGGTAAGAAACTGCATGGGAGAAGACCTCTCCTCTTCCTGGTGGCAATGTGGAGGGTTTAGCCCACTTCACAGACAGCGTAGAAGTAAAAATGCAGTTAAGAACTCTCTCAACTGTACGCAATGAACAGACTAGCATTTCATCTTTGAAACAGAAACTGCTCACTTCTACCACCTTTTCAAGCCGTAGGAGGTCTTCTAGTCCAACCCCCTGCTCAGGCAGGAAGTTCTATACCGGGGGTGTTAAACTGGATTTCTTCAAGGGCCAGATCAGCACTGTAGTTCTCCTCCCACCGGCCGGGGTGAGGTAGATGAGACACAGCCCACCACCACCCCATTTTTGGCCTGCGCCCTGTTTTGGCCAGCACAGTGCTGGAGGCCGTCCAAGCTGAAAACGGGACACGGGGGCGTGTGTGCCCCCCACCACACCTTGTTTTGGCTGCCAGATCCGCTGGTCCTCTGCTATTTCCAGGCCGGCCCCACGGGCCACATTTAAGCACCCCCGCAATGCCTAAATCTCAAGACACCACTACTCTATACCATTTCATTTATAGTGGAACAGAATATTAGATTAGGAAATCTAGGTGACGCAGTGGTTAGAGTGTTGAACTACAGGCCACTTCTGCTGATTCAATCTAGCGGTTCAAATCCCACTAGGCTCAAGG
>JANHFL010073301.1:0-12907 GCA_032468155.1 Oxyrhabdium leporinum
TTATAAGCTGTAAACCGCCCCGAGTCTTCGGAATGGGGCGGTATATAAATGTAAAAAAATAAATAAATAAAATAATAGTCTCCTCCAGCGCCATAGTTCAAAGGTCTCCACTCTTCTCCTCTCTGCCTTTTTCAGAGTCCAAGTTTGGCAGCCATGAGTAGCCACTGGAGACCAAATCCTAATAGAAATAACCGTAGCGCTTAGACTTAGATACCGCTTCGCGGTGCTTTTACAGCCCTCTCTGAGCTGTTTACAGAGTCAGCCTCTTGCCCCCCCCCAACAATCTGGGTCCTCGTTTTACCCACCTGGGAAGGATGGAAGGCTGAGTCAACCTGGAGCCTGGTGAGAATCGAACTGCCAAATTGCAGTCAGCAGAAGTCACCTGTATTCTAACCACTGTGCCACCATGGCTAATGCATACATATTCCAGGCAAGTGATACCCTCTCTTTGCGTAGGTGACGGTGACAACGATTGGCTACGGGGATAAAGTGCCACAGACATGGATTGGCAAGACAATCGCCTCCTGCTTCTCTGTGTTTGCCATCTCGTTCTTTGCTCTGCCTGCAGTGAGTATATGAGTATTAAGTATGAGCAAGCCATGTGGTGCACCTGCTAAAAAAGCCAATGCAATCCTAGGTTGCCTCAACAGAGGGATAGTTTCTTCAAGTGATAGCGTGCTTCATCCTTCGCTGGTGAGACCACACTTGAAATATTGCATCCAGTTTCGGTCGCCACCAGTGGTGGGTTTCAACTGGTTTCACCACCGGTTCAGCGAGTGCGTGCTTCAAAGCAACCAGCTTACCTCCTAGGTAGTAACACAGTAGTTACAGCTGAGGCAGGGCAATCCATTCTGCCTTGCGAATCAGCTGAGAGGATAAAGGAGAGAAAAGCGCAGGGGCCGGTGGGCGGGCCCAGCTGATCATGGGAGCTACCAGCCGGCCAGTTGATCTATCGTTGGAGATACCGGTTCGCCCGAACTGGTCCAAACTGGCTGAATCCCACCCCTGGTCACCACGATACAAAAAAGATGCTGAGAACTTAGAAAGAGTCCAGAGACGAGCAACACAGATGGTAAAGGGTCTGGAGATTAAACCCTACAATGAACAATTGAGGGAACTAGGTATACCTAGTCCGATGAATTAAGAGAGGTGGGGGTATATGATAACAGTTTTCCAGTTTTAAGGGGCTGTCACAGAGAAGAGTGGGTCGACCTACTCTCCAAAGCATCTGAGGTCAAGAAAGGAAGTAAGGGATGGAAGGTTATCAAAGAGAGATCCAACCTGGAAGTAAGGAGAAATTTCCTGATGGTGAGAATAATTAATCATTGCCCAGGATGCTTTGGGTGTTCCATTATACTGGGAGTTTTCAAAAAAAAAGAGATTGGACAGCCATTTGTCCATAATGGTATGGGGTCTCCTGGTTGAGCAGTAGGACTAGAAGACCTCCAAGGTCCCTTTCAACCCTCTTGTTCTATTTTCTATGAGTGGAAATATGATGAAACAAGGCAACACTTTCTGATTTTGAAGATTTATTTTATTTTATTTTATTTTTGTATTTATATACCGCCCCATTCCGAAGACTCGGGGCGGTTCACAGATTGTTCATCTGCCTAAAGTAATGGCTTATACAAGATGATTCAGGCCAGGGATGGTGGCCACAAACATTCAAACAAAGCTCTGTCCCTTTTTATTAACTTCAAATAAAGACCTGTTCATTTCTTTGTTTATACTATTTGCGAGTTGCATAACTACAAAGCATCTGAAGGCAATGTGCAAAAATGTTTTAAAACACTTGAGTAAACCAAGCAAAAAGTAAGCAAGAATGACAAAGGAACAACAGAAGATCGTGTCGTGATTAAAGGCTTTTTTTAAAAAAAACAACAACAGTTTCCTTTGGTTTTCAGGGAATTCTGGGATCAGGATTTGCCCTTAAAGTCCAACAGAAACAGCGCCAGAAACATTTCAACCGGCAGATTCCTGCAGCAGCATCTCTAATTCAGGTAAATACTGAATCTTAAAATTGGCGAAATGAACTGAACGATAAGAAGGAAATGACAGAGAAACAGCAGTGGTCATTTCCATCTGTGGCCGTTGTGGGAGCGAGGGAGAGAGAAGAAGGTTCCAGAGAAACTGTTGCCCTCTCATGTTGGAAAATTAAAATAAAGGAATGAAGGTAAAAAATAAATCGCCATGTTTGCTGTGAAATAGCAAAAGCCTGTTTTTACACCTCGTAGACTTTGTGGAGAAGTTACGCAGCAGAGAAACCTCAGGGCTGCCTGGCCACCTGGAAGATCTACATTACCTCAGCTCAGAACCCGAAGAAAACAGCAGCACCGCCCAGCCCAAATCTCCAAAAACAGGTCAGAAGAAGGGGTTTCCCCCCCCCACCTAGTTATTTACATTTATAAAGCATTTTTCCTCAGGCCAAAAACCCCAATGTTTTATCCTCGCAACTCTATACAGGACAAAAAGTCTGTAGAGATTCTCCGTCATCTAGGTCCTGGTTGTCCCAAAGGTGCTTTTTTTCAGGAGGCAACTGGACTTACTTGCTTTTTCTCTGAAGACGTTTCTCTTCTCACCCAAGAAGTTTCTTCAGCTCTGACAGAATGGTGTGGAATGGAAGGATTAATATTCCTTGCAGATAGCTGGTCATTTGCATCCTTTTAGAGGGTCATTGAAGCACTTGGAGGTTTCTCTGTGTCCTCCTGGTTCTTGTAGTCTGTAATTTTTTAAAAAAAATTACAACAGATTTGGGTATTGGCTTTTGAGTATCTAATGTAACATTTTCAAAATTCTGTGAGCATGATTTTCTCTTGTATATGGAAGATCATAAAAGTTGAGTTGTTCTGCTTTGTTTCAGAGTAAAAGATATAAGAGGAAAGGAAAACCTGGGCGTGATAATGGCTCGACATCTATCAATCCAGGAGACACAGCTTTATCCATTCCTCAGATTACTTACGACTTCATTGATGATCCAGAAGACAAGAAAGAATTGAATTTCTACATTGATGAACCTGGAGGTAAACCATTGACTATCTCTTTTTGGCTTTGGCTTGGTACTTTTTGGGTTAGTACTTTTTAGATTCAGAAGAGGCATTAATGAACTGGAGAATCAGTACTTCCAGAACTATCCTGACATCTGGATGTGTTGTGTTAAACAAAAGGGGGAGACCTTCAATGACACCATCAGGGTCATCGTTTTAATTATTTGGACCATATCTTATGGACAACCCTGGGTGTGACATACCCTTGCATGCCTCAAAGTGTTTTCATAACTGATATCTGAAAGCACGTCACAGTTCATGTGAGCTTTAAGTCTACCAAAAGGTATTTAGTTTTCTTTGTGTACACTGTTCTTTTAAAACCTGAGAAAGTCAGCATACTTAGGATCTTTAGTAGCCCACAACATAAAAAAAGGATATTGAAATTAACAAGGGGGGGGGAACGACAAATTTGAGGTTTGTGGAATATAATTTGTTTTATAGTTTGTGGAATAGCCCTTATTTCCAACCGAAATAAAACTGAGATTCTCTGCGGGATTTTAGCTTTGTGAAATTGTATCCAGATGATAATTTAACAGCTTAGTATGGAGTTAGGCAGCCTCCCTTATTCCCCTGATTCTGAGATTTAGATTCAACAGAGAAAAAGAAAAGCAAAAAACAATTCTGAAATTTATCAGTTTATGTTAGAATCCTTGGTGGTCTCTGAGTTTGGTTGTTTGCTTGCAGAAATCTCACCACCCTACTAGGTAACACCATCAGTGTTAGTGAGTGTGCGGTTTGCTCCCTGTTTATACAGCGTAGTTTGCCTTGTCAGTGTTGGTGGGGGTAGCTTCTTATTTTCTCTTTTTGAATAGTGTACAAATAAGGTTTATCTCCATCTGTTGGTGGCTGATTTGTCAGAATGCCAAGCTTCCAGGAATTCCATAGTGTGCTTGGATCTAGCTTGGCCTAGGATGTTCTCGGTTTCCCAGTTGAAAATATAACCCAGTTTGTCCATGTTTGGTGAGATTAAGGAGTTTGTGTAGTATGTTCTAACTGCTACTTGATGTTTCTGGATATGCTCAGCTGGTCTTCTGTCTATCTATTGTACATAGTGGCTGTAGCAGTCATAGAATCACAGAGATGGAAGGGTCTTCAAAGGGCCTTTAGTCCAACCTCCTGTGTAAGGCAAGTGTTCTTATCACATCCCAGAGAAATTGTTGTCCGATGTTTTCTTAAAAACCTCCAACGATGGAGCACCACAAACTTTGGGAGGCAAGCTGTTCCACCGGTTAATTGTTTTCACTGTTAGGAAATTTCTCCTTAGTTCCAGAGTGGTTCTCCCGGTGTCTAATTTCCATCCATTGCTTCTTGTCCTGCCCTCAGGTGCTTTGGAGAATAAATCAACCCCTTTTTTCTGTGACAGCCCTTCAAGTGTTGGAAGATGACTACCTTCTCTTTGTTAGGCTAAACATACCTAGTTCCCTTAGATGTTCATCATATGGTTTAGCCTCCAGATCCCTTATCATCTTTATTGCTCTTCTCTGCGTCTTCTTTTTTTGTATCATGGTGACCAGAAATGAACACAGTAATCCAAGTGTGGCTTCACTACTCAGGTGTAAAATACAAGGTCCACATGTAAAGGTTCAATTAAACTGACGTTACTATAGCTTATGCATAAGAAGCTTCTCAACTAATGGTCAGCAGGAGCTTAGAGTTAGAAGGATCAACAGAACTCAGCAAGAGTTGGACTTAGTTCGCTTATGGTTATGTAGGGAATCTAGGCTGATCCCTTTTTGTGTGAGATGAAAGAATCAGTGATATTGCCATGGCACCATATCTACTGTACCCAAGGCCTGCAGTTGTACTTCATGGCAAAGCTGGGTCTACAGGACCAAAGGAATAACTAAATATCAATGGGTAAAACCACATGTCTTCTGTTGCCTCAGCTGCTGAATCTTCATCTCTTGACAACTCAGATTTAGGACATTAAACACAACTTTGGCAAAATGTTCCCTTCTTTGAAAGAGGACATAATGTGGATGCTTCAAAAGCAGGATTCTCTCCCTGGACAAAATGTCCAAGTTCTCCACAGCATAAGCATATTTTTTTCCATTCCAAAAAGAGTTGTTGGACAGCTAATAAAAGTTTGATAGTCTGTCTGCGTGGGGGTCAACTTTTGAAGTCTCAGGTGCACAACTGATAGGGGAAAAAAGAAGACGTGTGCTGTTGCAATTCCTTCCCTCTTCCATTGAGTCTGTGTGGTGTCCAGACAAATGCATCTCTTTCATCTACTATTTCCGGTGTAAGCTGGTCAGTTGAGCATCTTCTCTTCCAACAGAAGGACATTTGCTTCACTGGATGTTCACCATCAGGCATCCTACAAAATTATCATAGTTAACCGGGTCTGGGCTGTTCTGGATGAGAAGTGGCTGGGGAAGGGAGGGTTACTGCTCATTCTGCAGCTGTTGCTGACATTTGGCTAATTCTGAATGTGACTTGAGACCATTCCTTGGAAAGTCTTCCAGGCTTAGATCATGTATAATTTACATTTACCAAAGAAGGTAGCAGAGTGACGTGCATTTCTTTCATATTAATCAGGACAGAAAGTAGGTAGTGGAATTGGAGACTATGACTCATCTATATTGGGCTGGTTGTAGCAGATTCTACAAAATAGAAGAGAGAGGGAGGGAGGAAGGGGGGGAGGAGAGAAGACCTACCTACAGCAAAAAGTGTAACACGTGAAAATCTTGAACTTTTCTGATGAAAGCTTTATTTGTTTCCCCCCCCCGAGTGAAGGACACTTGGAAAGTTCTCGCACAGATTGCTCACCATGTCACAGTTGGGGTTGTTTTTAGAACAATGCGATAATCTTCCCACCTAGGATCAATTTAGAAACAGCTAAGAACTATGAGGGGCTCTTTTTGAACACATTGCATCCTTCTTCCTCCATTAGGTCTTACACGGATGTTCAGGCAAGCAGGTAGGTTGAAGAAAAAAAACAACCCACTGTGAATATGCGAGTCATTTTAAACAAGCATATCAATCTCAGTGATGCAGACCTAAGCTTAATCGAAATATATATTTATCTATTGATAGAATATACACTTTTTTCTTTCCTTTATGTTCAATACTTTAAGGCATCCAAACAATAGAATATGAAGAATCTAAATATATTGTATAAATACCATTGCACTGAAATAATATATTAAGATTGATAAGATGGGACAATAGTTATCAATTGTTATATTTAATAATAAGTTAGAAGACTTCTTGTGGAGACTTCTGGGAAACATTTGATGAAATCTAGGAAGAATTGTTTTGCTTTACAAATGTTGCAATGATAGGAATTATTGGGATGGCCCTCAAGCTGGAGAGCCTTCCTTGTATGATGCCAGGACTTCGTTATATGCCCACTGCTGAGCCCTGAAGACTTATTGAGATTGTTGGTGTGATTACTGGAGAATAACCCTGATGGTGCAGCTTCCTCGGTTAAGCATTATATAATGGTCCTTTGGGCTCTTCATTTGGACTAAGGGTTCAAGGCAGTGGTGGAATTCAACCAGTTTCACTACCAGTTCTGTGATCGCATGTTTCATGCACGCACGAGCCTAACACACCCTTTGCACGCGTGCGTAGCTTTAAAAAACCAGCTTGAAAACTTACCTTCTATGTTACTTCTGGGGAGTAAAACAGCTGAGGTGCGGCAATCCACTCTTCCTTGTGAATCAACTAAGAGGATAAAGGACAGGAAAGCACAGGGACGAGTGGGTGGACTCAGCTGATTGTTGAAGATAACGGTTTGTCTGAACCGGTCCAAACCGGCTGAATCACACCACTGGTTCAAGGGATTGGAGAAAATAAACCTCAGCAGGTTGGAGAGTCCAGAGTTGGCTATCAGGGACAGGCTACTTGGCTCCCACATCGGTGTCCATAACGGCCTGCTATATCAGTAATCCTCAAATTACAACCATTCATTTAGGAACCATTGGAAGTTACATGATCATGATTTATCACTTGTTGCTTGTATGTACACTGAGAACTTATGCACCGGAGACAAATTCCTTGTGTGTTCAATCACACGTGGCCAATAAAGAATTCTATTCTGTTCTATAACGGCACGGAAAAATGTGACTTATGACTCTTTTTCCCACTTATGATTGTTGCAGCATTCCCATGGCCCCGTGATCAAAATTTGGATACTTGGCAACTGGCTCATATTTATGATGGTTGCGGTGTCCCCGGGTCATGTGAATCACCATTTATGGCCTTCGAACAAGCAAAGGCAATAAGGAAGCCAGATTCCCTTAACAACTGTGTTACTAATTTAAGAACTACAATGATTCACTTTACCCCTGTGACAAGAAAGGTCATAAAATGGGGCCCAACTCACTTGACAACTGTCCCACTTAGCAACAAAAATGTTGGGTTCAATTCTGGTTGTAAGTTAAGGACCACCTGTATCAACGAATGCATTTTGGCTCCTAAAACTTCAGTTGATAAACTACGTTAGAACTGCCGAAAGGAAATCCTTCCCCTACCTTTTGAACTGATTTTAAAACACATGCCTTCAGTCACTGAGACAGTAGAAAAAAAGCAACAGAAGTAGACAACTGTAGCTCAAGGTTGAACCATGGAGTCCTTGGTGCTCTCTGAGCCTGGTTGTTTGCTTGCAGATGTTTCATTGCATGCCTAGGTAACATCATCAGCGCAAGGAACTATGGGGATTGCTCCCGTGTACATACAGCAGCTTAGTTATATGCAGTAGAAAAGGACAGGCTGAGGAATTTGGCCTCCCTGGCTAGATTAACGTATGTTTCATTCCCCATTTTCACCTTCTAAACTTAGTCAAGAGACATCTGGAAGGCAACAGTGGTGGGATGTCAAGAGCCAGTAGCTTCATTGAGGACGTGGACCTCACAGCTGAAGAGGCTCTTCTGCCTGCTGTAACAGATGTCTCACAGTAAGTCCAATTGTTATATTTTCTTCTTAGGATGGTTTAATCGGTCTCTGTGAATGTTTTTAATTTGTCGGAATGCAAATCTGGATGGCAAGCCTCAGCGGTCTATGTTGCTTGTGAGTAGCGAGTAGATGTCTTGGTTGGGCAACCTTTGCAAGAGGGAACATATTTGGAATGTTGGCAACATCTCATACGTAGATGCATTCACTAGATTGCTTGCACAGGAAGGAGAAATCTTTTGCACAGGAAGGAGAAATCTAGTTTATATCTGCCAAATCTCTGAGTCAATCTCAACTCTCAATTCATCATCGTCTTTTAATGAGTCTGGACAACTGAATGGGGCTGAGTGTTTACTGGCCGGATGCCCTTCCTGTCACCAATGCAGAGTCATATTCAGCAGATATAATCTCAACATGCCCAGAAAGAGAAATATCTGCTTCTACCTAGGATCAAACTCACAGCCTTCTGATTGTGAGGTGAGAGCTCCACTGCACCACTCAATCTCATCTCTTGGTTGATGGTCTGTAAACGTTGAGACTCAACAATCACATCAAAAATTACCAGAGTGGGTCTCAGCAATCCCTTGTGTGACACCAAGAAACATTCCAATAAATGAACACAATGGCCAACCTCCTAGGTTTTATGGGAGGTGCTAATAGTTCTGTGTGCTTTTATGGTTTCTTCTAAATTACATTTGAAACTCAAGAGTTTTAGTATCAGCTTATTCACAATATAATTTAGTCAAAGAATAGTAGGCTGGAAATGAACTAAATTCAACTGAGAATTGTACTAACTTATCATGGCTTAAGCTCGTGATTTCCAAAATGCCTGCTTCAAAATTAGTTGAAGGTTTCCTCCAGTTCACTGTACTGATCTCTTCTGCATTTTGGTCATTCAGCTAGGATTCATTATATAATAAGGTAATGATTATTTGATAGAACCTCAGTGCTTCTGATTGTTCATACTGCCCTTGGATCGTGGCAATCAGGATAATTAGCAATGTTTACAATCTGATTAATAAATGATTGATAGTGCTCTTTTTCTAATCGTGATCCTTAGGGCTGAAAGGATAGTTAATCAAACTATAAATCAGAATTTTCAACCGTAGAGCCAGTTCTATAGGAATATGTATTTATCCAATGTGTGTGAAGTAATAGTCTTTGATTTGGATTTTAGCATTGGGGAGGATCGGTTATGTAAGCAGAAGGGAAAGTAATTCAAGGATTCGGCCCTACAGATTGGAAAATTCCTATGCCCTAAGATATTTAAGGAACTGTTTTATGTACGAAATAATATAATGGGTTTTCTGCATTGTCGGTAACAAAAGCCTTGAGGCATGTTGCTCTGTTTTGATTGTTGGACGTTAGAGGGTGCTCTGTCATAATAAAATGTTTCCATGTTCTCCCGCTGTTCACCTTTCAGCAAATGAGCCAGGAGGAAATGCATATTTTGAGTCAAGAATTGTAGAACGAGCGAGTGAGGTTATTCTAGCAACCGAATTTAACACTAGGTTAAATCACTCGCTTTATTACAGATGCTGTTTTAATAGAATTAAACACTCCCATCTGGAGTGCTTGACAGGAGCAGATGCAAATAATTAATAAACATTTCAGCATTATTATGTATTTGAGGCACGTAATTAGTCTACTATGCAAATCAGTCTGCATTGAACAAGTACCGTACACCATAGGATTACTAAGGGCACCTCTTGTGTCTTTTTACAAATGTTTCCTGATTTTAGCAACTTTAAGAGGCATGGACTTCAACTCCCAGAATTCCCTAGCCAGCCAATTCACAGCAATTGTTTGGGTGGCAAAGAGCTCTCCATGTTCTCTGTTCTTTAGGTTTGCAGCACATGTGCTTATATATGGATTTTAACCATCTCAGATTAATATATGATTGTCACAGAAGATTGATGTATTAGTAAGAGGAAATCCTAAATGCCGAGGAGTTATCTGTGTCAAAGCATTCTTTGAGTACCAGGTAGCTGTTTCTCTTTCATCAGGAGGTTTCCTTGGTGCACAGGAGATATAACCTTCGACAATTAATCAATATTTATGTTTTACATTTACTAAAGCAATATTCAGTTTCTAGATCTTGCAGAACATTGATGATATTAGCCGGTGTAGAAGATGGCTACAATTGTTTGTCTTACTTAGAGATGAGAGAAGTTCTCATGTTCCAGCAAAATATCCCCAGTAGGATTTTTCTTGCTTTCTTGGTGCCATCTATTTATTTGCAAAGAGGGAGAATGTACAGGTAGTCCTTGACTTATCACAGTTCGCTTAGGGACCGTTCAAAGTTACAACAGCACTGAAAAATGTGACTTATGACTGTTTTTCAGTTACAACTTTTGCAGCATCCCCATGATCGTGACATCAAAATTCAGCCAGATTCACTTCACAACCGAGTTACTAACTTATCAACTGCAGCGATTCACTTAACAACTGAGGCAAGAAAGATCGTCAAATGGGGCCCAATTCACTTAACAAATGTCTCACTTAACAACAGGAATGTTGGTCTCAATTGTGGTTTTAAGCGAAGGACTACCTGTACTGCTATTCAGTTAAAAGTCCTGAATTCCTTCATTGATTTCTATGGGCAGCTTTCAAGTGGCCTGAAGATCTTCTTTATAATTTCAGCAAGGGTTATTTGTGTCTCCTTCCTGCTATGGTGTTGAGCTAGTCAATATTCATCTATCCATCTATCCATCCATCTATCTAAAAATGCAATCTATCCATCTCTGGCTGAGTGGGGCCAAGTCCTATATCCAAGGGTCTGCATTCCACAGTCTTAGAATGAGTCAAGAGAAAAACTGTCTTCTCTATGTCAGGGAAGCCATCTTCTGAAGTGCGAGTGTCTCCTCCATATTTTAAAAGACAGGTCATTTTGGAAGGGCTGTTAAGTTCCCCAAATCAAACACAAACCATTTAGGGCTCTGAGGTCAAAGGTCATCTTAAAGAATGCATGGTAAGCATCTGGAAATCACCACTGGTCTTTCAGTGGTTGTTATGATTAGAGAAGTGGGGTTTAATCAATGCTCATAGCTCTGTTTTTTTGAATCTTTCCCAAAGTTGACCTTGGTACCTTTGAGTCCAGAGTGTGTTCAAGCAGAATATAGAAAATAAATAAATAATCGGCATCCTGTTTTTAGCCAAACAGAAAAATAAATAAATAAATAAACGAAGAGGACTTACTTGGAGCTATCCAAGGTCCTGTTTCTTGTTGCTTTCAGTCTTACGTGTTTGCTGTCGTTTTTATGACCCTTTGAGTATTAACGACACAAAGGACAAGGTCATCTGGCTTATTTAGTAAGATATAAATAATAACAGCCGAAATATCAGTTCTGGTAATTGGAAATAAGGCCTTGAGAAAATATACCTCCTCAGGTTCAATTACAAGCTTAACAGAATAGAAAAGCAGAGTTGAAAGGGACCTTGGAGGTTTTCAGTCCAACCTTATCTAGTCCAACCCCAAGTAGGAGACCCTCTACCATTTCAGACAAATGCCTGTCCAGTCTCTTCTTAAAAGCTTCCAGCAATGGAGCATCTACAACTTCTGGAGGCAAGCTGTTCCACCGGTTAATTTTTCTCACTGTTAGGAAATTTCTCCTTAGTTCTAGGTTGCTTCTCTCCTTGATTAGTTTGCATCCATTGTTTCTTGTCATGCACTCAGGTGCTTTGGTAAATAAGTTGACCCTTTCTTCTTTGTGACAGGCCCTCAAATACTGGAATGCCGCTATCATGTCACCCCTAGTCCTTCTTAAAATTAAGCTATACAAACTCAATTCCTGCAACCGTTCTTTAGATGTTTTAGCCTTTGCCTCTAATCATCTTTATTTCTCATTTCTGCATTCTTTTCAAAGTTTGGGTTGTTGGACTCTAGCCTGCATCTTTTAGGGATCCAACCAGGCTTCCAGAGAAGTCCAGTACCTACCTAGACTCATGGCCCCATATTTTTGGCAAAAAAAAAGCTTAGATATACTGTAAATGCATAGTAACCTAGAAGCTTCTGCATTCCACGGCATCTGAATATGTGTTTTGATTGATTAATGAATGGATGGATGGATGTGCCATCAAGTTGATGTTGTTTCTCAGCAACAAAATAGGTAAACCTTCTTCAGGAGGAGCATATGTTTTGGGATAGCTTTTTGAAATAAGATCAAATGAGAGGGTTAATATTTGGGGTATAAAAACATTTTCTTTCAGGTCCTCTGGACAAAAATGTGCCTAATTGTGTAAGTTTATATCAGCACTCACTAGCTAGTTTCAGGAGGACCTGAGAAACCCAATTTGAGATGAGTTAGGGCAGGGGTCTTCAACCTTAAACACTCAAAGAGCCATTTGGACCCGTTTCCCACAGGGGGAAAAAACACTGGGAGCCACAAAATCTGGGTGGGCGTGGCCAACGTGATGTCACTCACTCCCACTTAGTCACATGTCCACCCCTAACCACCCCTACCCAGCCACAAAACCAGTCTCTCTCTCTCTCCCTCTCCCCCTCTCTGTATCTCTCTCTCTCTGTAGCTCGCGCCCGCTCTCTTCCTCTCTCTTTCTCGATATCTCTGCCTGTCTCCCCTTCTCTCTTTCTCTCTCTCTCTCTCGCCCTCTCCCTATCTTCCCCTCTCTCTCCGTATCTCTCTCTCCCCCATCTGTCTGTCTCCCCCCCTCTCTCTCTCTCCCTATCTTCCCCTCTCACCCCCTTTCTCTCTGTATTTCTCTCTATGTCTCTCTCTCTCCCTCTCGATCTCTCTCTGTATGGCTCTCTCCCCCCCTCCCTATCTTCTCCTCTTTCCCCCCTCTCTCTGTATCTCTGTGTGTGTCTCTCTCTGACCCTCTCCCTATCTTTCCCTCTCCCCCTGTATTTCTCTCTCCTTCTCTTCTATCTCCCCCTCTCTCCCCCCTCTCTGTATCTGTGTGTGTGTGTGTGTGTGCCTACTTCTGTATATATCTCTGTATCGCTCCCC
>JANHFL010073850.1:0-12884 GCA_032468155.1 Oxyrhabdium leporinum
TGTTAACTGTTTCTGTCATTTCTCCATTTATCATCACCTTTGCCGTTTGCTTCCCATATATTGTCTTTATCATTTTAGTAAATTTCTTCCAATTTTGATTTCTGAACCTGATATTATTGACAAAATTTCTCTTCTTCAATGTTTTTACATGTTTTGCCAGCATATATCTTAATAGTGATGTCTTAACAGAAAAACAGTTGGATCTCAGAGATCTTCAACTCCCTCAATGTACTTAAAAAATATAATAAAATATTTCTTTTTTATGGCAATTCCAACATTTATTGTTAAATAATTTGTCTATCTTGATAATTAATTGTAAATCTATATATCATTGCATGATTTTTTCCAAATTATAACTAGTAGCAAATGTTATTGATTTTTTCCCATAACTCTTCCCATTGATGTACTATGATTATTTCTCTGAACTTTTGCTATTGCTCTCTCATCCAACTTTTAATTTGTTCCATCTCTGTATTGTATAATTTAGAAATACATTTTAAGAGTTTATCTTGGTTCTGGTTTAAATTCCCTAACCCTAACCCTTTCCTGAAATCACTTTATTCTTCCAGCAATTTGTAAGTACATCAACTATAGCAAATTCTTACCTCTATTAAGCAATTTTTGCTGAGTCTTTTGTCAGTTTCCTGAGTCAGTTAAACAACCTCCCTCAAATTTTCTTCCTTTTTAGCAGCCTTATTTTAAAAGTTTGCTACCATTTTATAATAATTAAAAGTAAGAAACTCTTGGTGATCTGCTGAAAAATTTCCACAGGCTTCTGATTTCACATGACACACATTAAACATAACACGGTCAGGTCTATTTTTTATAAATACATAACTATAATTTATATTCTTGTTTTAAATTAAATGTAATTATTTGGGCATAATTTATTTGTTCTCTGAAGTTGTATGTGTGGGTATGTGTTAACCTAAAGTTAATTTCTTCTTTGGTCCTCCATAGAGATGGGAATACTAAGTGATTAAAACACAAAGAGTTCTCTTTACTACTATCATCTCTGGCTAGGTATTGCAAAGACGCTGGCAGTCTGTAGTATTGTCATTGCAGACATGTTCTCATAGGCCAGCTTCCTACATTGCTCTGAACATATTTCATTCAGGTTTAAAATGATATATGAATCCAGATAATTATGCTTTAATTGTTATTTATTACTCTGAAGTGGGAAGAATGTGGCATTGTTATAATGGTGTCAGGGCAGACTGGGACAAAGATTCAGATCCTAATTGATTCATTTAGTTAACTGGGAGAGTTTGGACCAGCTGTAGTCTCTCGGCCTAGCTAGATTTATAGGATTGTTCTTGAGAGGTTAGAAAGATGACATCCCTAATATCCTGTTGAGCTTCTAGAGCAAGGGTTCCCAAATCCCGGCCATGGATTGATACTGTTTCATGGCTTGTTAAGAACTGGGCTGCACAGCTGGAAGTGAGTGGTGGCAAGTGAGTGAAGCTTCATCTGTATTTGCAGCTGCTCGCCAGTGCTAGCATCACCGTCTGAGCTCCACCTCAGATCATCAGGCATTAGATTCTCATAGGAGCCCTACTGATAGGGTTGGTGCTCCTATATAAATCTAATGCCTGGAGCTCAGACGGTGGTGCTAGTGCTGCGGAGTGCTGCAAATACAAATATTGCACATGCGAGGGATCTAGGTTATAAGCTCCCCCCCTCCCCAGTCAGTCTGTGGAAAAATTGTCTTCCATGATAACAGTCCCTGATACCAAAAACGTTGGGGACTGCTGTTGTACAAGAAAGATATGATATCAATTATTTCTTTAATTATTTTAGCTGCTAAATTCCAGTGGATTTGGATTTACTTCTACTATTATAATAACAATAGTAATGTTTACTCCAAAGATGTGATAACCTTTAACAAAGAATTCATGTGAACCAACAAGCCTATCTAACATTGTTTTAAAATTAAAAAAATGCAAATAAACTAGTATTCAGTGATGATGGAGTTATTCTTTTCTGAGCATTTGGGCATTTTCTTTTATTTAAATGTAAATGTGTGGCTGCATAGTAAACTAGATGTTAAGACTAGATTTGGCATTTTTATCTACCTATTGAATCTTTTCCAAAGATAGGGAAATGTTGTGGTTTGATGGTAGTTTGATAAAGATATCATCACAGGATATAAGTTGTTCCAAGTAAAGTTGCCTTTTGATGGTGATTATGTCAATGCCAATAGTATTCAGGTAGTGCTCCAGATGTTTCGAGATTGCATCCAGAACCTATTACTATTGGTACTATCTTTGCTTTCTTTTGCCACAGTCATTCTATTTTCCCCCAATTCTTTCTCTTCTATTCTGCTATCTCCAGGTACTGCCACATCCACTATCCAGACTTTTTTTCTTTCTTAATGACAGTTGTTTGGAGTATTATGTGGCAAGTGTTTGTATTATAATATTTTTGTTCCACTTTTTTATATATTTTGTTCAATTCAAGGCAGTGAACATGCTAATTCTTCCTCCTATTTTCCCCACAACAGAAACCCTGTGAGCAGGTTGGCTAAGAAGGAACTAGCCCAAAATCACCCAGACAGATTTCATGCCGAAAGGGATGCCTAGAATTCACCTTGTCCTGGATTCTAGGCTAGCACTTTCTCTACTACATAAATTGGCTTTTATATTAAATGCATGACACAATATTATTAAAATTTGGAGCATTCCTATATATGTTAATCTTATCAAAGGGCTAAAGAAATTGCAAGATGCTTCTCTTTCAATTCTCAGAGTATCAGGAACAAGATTGAACAGGTCTTTGAGGGTATGATTCACTGTGGCAAAGGCTCGAGTGTGGCAAACATTCAAAGTTTCTATAGCAAATTGAAATAACTGTTCTTCTCACTCCTTGCAAGTCTGGAAGAAGACTGAGGTAATTTGAAATGCTTTATTGAGACAAACTGGAGAATTCTGAAACCTTTTCGGATAGGATTCCAAATTTCGTTGGGTAAAAAATTACGAATATATATGAAAGAATAACGTTTACCTCTATTATTTCAAATGATTCAAATGATTAATGACTCAAAGAAAGTGGTACACAAATGTGTTTTCTTCAGCGGAGCATTCTTCTCTGCTGTATTTAAACTTTCTTCCCTATTTAGGGGTTTTTGATTTTAGATTTATTTTGTATTTCACATAATCTCAAAAGCTCTGCACAGTTGAAATGAATTTTAAAAGATACAACTTACTCTTAATTGAGGCTTTGTGTGATGGCACAATGAATAGGCTTGATAACACGGATGGATCAGGTCATTTTAAGCACCAAGGAGCCTTCGCTTCTCCAACTGTGGCACTGCCCTTCCTCTTTCTGCATAGCAGCTTACTCAATTAATACAAGCATCAGATGGTGAGATAGACCATCCTGGCCATAGCATGGTATCCCTGCACTGGTAAGTGGCAAGCCTCTCCCAGACTAGGCCTCTGGCTGCCTCATCATGAATGCCATCTGCATGAAGATGCCATTGCCATACTTCAGTTCCTTGGAAGTAGCTTCCATATCTGGCCCTGTACTTTGTGCTCCTAGCTCTGTGTCTTTGTCCACGTACTTTTGCCACAAATGGGATGATTATTACTTGGTGAAGATAGGATTGTTGTGGCATGCTCCCTTCTGTAGAGATAAGAACTGAATTTGGTTTATATCCTGTTGGTTTCTCAGTCACTCTAAAATAAGCTATATAGAACTGTTTGATATTGTGAGTCCTACATTCTTCCTATTCTGTGTCAGAACTTGTGATGCTTCTTAGAATTGTTGCATTGAATTAAACCTGAGAACAGGCATCTGGAGGCAATGTGGGATAGAGCCAAAGCGGAATCCAAAATGACAAAGTGGGGTCATAATGAATTCCTTTCCAGCTTAACCCTAACCCTAACCCTAACCCTGCCAATCATTTCTGATATTATTAACAAAAATATTGAAAAAAATATGTTGCAACCATTACAAAAATATCCATTAAGCCCAGGAAAACAGCAAGGGATGAAGAAAAACAAATTTCTGACTGGCCCACCTTGACTTTCCTAGGTGTAAGATGGAGGAAACAAAATCTGTCATTTTTTCCCCAAAATTCTATTACTTTAGCGATATCAATAGAATTTTAGTATTGCTTGTAATACTGTGGTTGTTTTTTAGCTTGGTCTATGTTGAAGTACCAACACCTTTCTTTGGCAAGATTGATGGACTAATTATGTGCCATCAGGTTGTTTTAACTGCTAACCACATAGCTAGATTTTCTCCATTATGATTTATCCCAAACTTGTTCTTTAATTTTCCCAATAATATACTCATTGCATCTATTTTGCTTCGGGTGCTGCTCTTCTCTTTCTTTTTACCTTTCCCAGCACTACAGCCTTTTCAGAGAACTGAGTCTTTGCAGAATGCATCCAAAGTATGTGTGCCTTGAATGAGAATTTTAGGTTGGTTGGTTTGCTGATTCATTGATTTGACTATCTGTGGTATTCTTAAGCGTCTCCTCCAATACCAAATTCATATTCTTCCTATCTTACTTCTTCAAAGCATAACTTATGCTTACATAAAGTACGCTTGCACAAGTCTTATCTTTGTAGATTTAGACACATGATGGCATTTGAAGATCTTTTCCAAAGACTTCAAGCTGCTCTACCAACTGCTAGTTGGCAATTATTTCTTCACTACTTGTTCCTTTTTGGGTGATGGCTGATCCTAAAAAGCAGAAGCAGTTTAACATTTCAATAATTTCATTCTCAGTTTTAAAACTAGTTGTTCTACTTCTTGTCTTTGACAAAGTTTAACTTAAATGCAATGGAAGAGAAAATCTTGAGGGACTATTGTTGCTTTTGATAATTTAACAGAAGTTTCATTTCTTTCTGTCAGTTTTCAACAGGGAAAAATACCCCACCCCCTTTACATCATGACAAATGAATGTAGGATCTCTGAAAGGGATATAATGGATGGGTATTAATACAATAGTTTTGTCAAGTCAGAGCCCAATTCTGAATTGTAGTTATTCGGTTAAAAATGTTAATAGTTCCCATTAATCTAAGACTGTGCTTCCCAATTATTTTCCTTCCTTATCCAAAACTGCTCATCAGAAAGTTGTTTTTACAGCTTATCAAAAAGTCCCTACTTAAATGTTCCTGTTATGATTGGCTTTGGTTGTCTTTACCCAAAGAAAAAACACTTTTACACAATTTTGGGTAATTTGCCCAGGTTTGAGAAGCACTGACCTAACCTGTTGATTATTCTCTCCTTTAATGAGCAAGAACATTTCAGATTGACAGTTTTTGTCTATTCTGGAGTCCTACTTACCAGCCATTGTTTATTTAATCTAGTTTTGTACTGCCTGACTTAAGCTGATCTGAGATTTTCAAAATGTGATCTCAGGTCTTAGACTGCAAGAGTCGCCTCAAGTGAAATGGGCAGCAAATAAATCAAATAAATAAATAAATATCCAGTGGTCTACCACAGCATGACAAGTAATTAAAAGTGCTGGGAATCATAAAGCTAAAAACGTCTAACGTGGGGACACAGGCTGGAGAGCTGGTTTATTGAATGTAATTGTGCCTTATTCTGTTATTCAACCCTGTCAGTAGGTGTCACTGTTGGCTTTTAACTGCCTTAGAGACTTCTAATAGTTTCACAAATGATTTAAAATAGGTTATGTGTCTTCAAATATTACTTCTCTTCTTCTTAATTATCTTCTGAGTTTTGTAATTAAGCTTCATATATCATTTCTGTACTTTGCCCCTTTGTACTTCCCTGCTGACTGCTCTTTTCCCTTATCTGTGGGCATTCATTGCCAGCTCTGATTTATTTTCTTCCTCTTAAAAAGAAAACACCAAGAGATTAATAGATTTGACTTGTGGATTACAATGCAGTAGAGCTGATGAATGGAAGATTTAGGTCAAGGTGGTACTTAGTTCCTGCTTTCTTATTCAGCACATTGTTGCTACGTTTCAAACTACTCTTGCTTGCAAAACTCTGTGACAAAGTGACTGTAAACTTTCAAATTCTCTAGAATTATCTATTGCCATTTGATCACTTAGGATATTTTTAAAATAAAGTGTCCCCTTCTCCCTGAGCTGTAACAGCTACTTATTACCACTCCATACAAAAACAAACAAACACACATACACACACACAATTTCTAGCACCAATGTTTTCTCCATATTTTCAGAAGATCTGTGAAACTTCTCTTACCATTTGTGTCTGCACACATATGCATTGTTTTATTGGTTACTAGTTGGGTAGTCATTGTGCTAGGAAAGTGCCATTTTTTCTGTTTTTATAAAAAAAAACTCAGCTAGCAGTAATTCTGGAAGGATAGAATGGTGGTGTTTTTGGAAGCTAGCTTTCACCCTGGGTGTAAATTGCATTGCAGTGTGAAGCCTCTGTGTTTGCATTCAAAGTAATGGTGGCGATACCATAATAACATCAATTTACCTGAACTCAGAGAATGTAGGGCAAAAATTCAGTGTATATTGCATACATAAGCAGGGAAAGGCTGCTAATCTAACACTTACATAGTGAAAGAAAGTCAACCCAGCCTTTTTTTGCAAGAAAAATTAAGACTAAGATTGCATGTATTCTTTCATTGGCATATTTAGATAAAGCACATAATAATAAATAATCTCTTGTCCCACAAGATAGGAATTATGGCAAAAGGAGACCAAAGCTGTTCAAAAACCAGGTAAACTCAAAACCTCGGTGTTACAAAACAATAACAATAAAGCTTAAGCTTTCTTCTAGAGTCGAATAAACTGATGCACGACAATCAAAAAAAATCTAACATTAAAAAACACAATGTCATGTAGCTGAGTTGATCCAGAGCCAATATGGATGAGAGTCCAGAATGGGAATCAAGTAGAAAAGTGCAAAGTGTGTATTAGAAAATGCAAAAGATCTTGTACTGAAAATATTTTTTTAGATTGTTATCTGAGAGAGGCAAACTTTTGGCTGAAGTTTGGGAAAATATTTATTTATTTATTTATATTTATAGACTGACTCAATGTTACAGACTGATTATGGTATAAGATTTAAGTGGTAAAGCTGTCAGTATATTCACATAACACACTCAGTGTTATTAATCAGTGATCTGGAGGCAGACAACGGTATAAACAGGATAGTATTGATTGTTAGCACGTATTATATATTTACACAGGTATCCATTAAAATGCTTTTTTGGGGGGGAAAAGCAGCATTGTGCAAAGTGCAGGAAAGATGAAACAGATGAGACAAGAAAAAGGAAAAAGAAATATAACTAATTTGAGTTTTTACTGACACCAACTTATTTCTCCATATTATATATATTTTGAATGAACAGCATCCCTATATCCAGCATTCCCTTGCATCACTTCATATATTGCTCCTTGTTCTGTAAGATTCTCCCTGCTCTCTTTTTGAGGATCTTATTAACTCCATGCAGCCATGACTTTCACAGGTTTCCGCTTTCTCACCATTCAATACCTTTTCTTTTATTGTTTATGATTCAGTCTTCATTACCTGTATCATCAAACTGCCTTATCATGTTTTATTTTAATGCAGTCACTCATTTTTATATTCAAACTACAGTCATACAGCACCTATTTTACTAAAAACTTAAATTCCTTATTCCCACTGCATTCAGCTACTGCATTCAGCTACTTCTCTTGACATATAGATAGTCCTGGACTTATAACAGTTCATTTAATGATTGTTCAGTTACAATGGCTGAAAAAATGATTTATAACCATTTTTCACATGATCATTGCAGCATTCCCCATGGTCACATGATCAAAACTCAGATGCTTGGCAACTGCCTCATATTTATGACAATTACAGTGTCCTGGGGTCATGTGATTATCTTTTGCAACCTTCTGACAAGCAAAATCAATGGACTGAGTACAAATTATCATACAATTCTTAATTTTATTTGCTAGCAAAATGATGCTTCAGATCTTTTGAGTCAGATTACAGTCATTCCTGGAAAGAGAGATGGCAGATGTTTAACATAACTTTAGGAATGGCTGAAGAACAAGATTCATTATTGCTGAGGCATACTGGATAACTGAGAAAGCTGAAAAACAAAAAGAACAAAACCAAGAACAACACAATATGTGTTTCATTAATTATGAAGCTGTGTTATATCCTCAATTAACCAGAATCTCAGAAGTTCTCATTTTCACAAGAAATCTTTTACACTGGTTGGGAAGCCACAGTCTGGACAGAACACAATGAAATAGACTGATTCCATGTCAGTAAGGAGAGAAATAAAGCTGTTTACTTGCTTTCCTTATTTATTCATCTATATGCTGAAAATATTAAGGGAACCTGAATTGGAACAAAATGGGCGTACTTTTAAAACTTGAGGAAGACTGTACTATTCTGATATTACTCTGTTAGTTGAGAATGCAAATAATGTAGAAACTAGTAATGAAATCATGAAGGATGGTGAAAAATTGGGACTAAGATTAAATAGCAACCAACTTTAGAATTAACAGAGAATTTACTGAAGTGGCCTTTTGGAAATGTTTATCCACGGGAAAGGAACTAGCGATCAAGAGATATGTCATAGAAAACTTGGTAGGGTACCCATATAGTTTTTGGAAACTATACTGAGATATGCCTGTACCTATAAACGATCAGAACTGTGCAGACAATGTTTTGCTTTGGTGAAGGGTAAAAACAACGTTGAGGTGTGCAATTCTTGTTTGCTGAAGTTGTTTGCTTGCAGATATTTCATTACCCAACTAGGTAACATCATCAATGCAAATGAGTGTGGGGTATGTTGTCTCTTATATATACATTAATAGCTGGCCCTGCCAGTTTGGTGGAGGTGTGGTTTTCTCCTTGGTTGTTCCTTGATTATTGCTTTCTGTCTGATTGTCTAATGTTTATCCTTGGTATTGGCTGCTGGAGGAGATATACAGGTAGTCCTCAACTTATAACAGTTCGTTTAGAGACTGTTCAAAGTTACAATGGCACTGAAAAATGTGACTTATGAGCATTTTTCACAGATACGACTGTTATAGCATCCCCATGATCATGTGATCAAAATTCAGATGCTTGGCAACAGGTTCATATTTAGGAGTATTGCTATGTCCCAAAATCACACGATCACCTTTTGCGACCTTCTCACAAACAAAGTCAATGGGGAAGCCAGATTTATTTAACAGCCACGTTACTAACCTATCAACTGTAGTGATTCAGTTAAGAACTGTGCCAAGAAAAGTCATAAAATGAGGCAAAACTCACTTTAAAATGTTACATTTAACAACAGAAATTTTGGATTCAATTGTGGTTATTAAGTTGAAGACTACCTTTTTTCTGATCTTTTTCTTTCCTTCCTGGTTTTTTGTTGTTGTTGTTATTGTCTCTCTGTAAATGGGATGCAAATGTGGTTTGACTTTATATGTCTGTTAATGGTTCGTTTATCTTAATGTCAAGTTTTCAGGAATTTCTCTGAAATTTTTGGATTTGATGTGGTCTAAGATGTTAATAGTTTCCCAGTTGAAACTATTGTTGAGCCTGTCCATTTGTTGTGAGCTTTTGCACTACATTAAGAATTTTGAGCTTTGGTGTTGGAGAAGATCCTAAGAGTACAGGTGGACTTCAGTTAGTAACCACTCATTTAGCAATCATTGAAACTTATGACAGTGCTGTGTGAGTGGTACTTATGACTGGTCCTCAAAGTTCAGGCCATTTGCAATGTTCCTGCAGTCACATGATCATGGTTTGGGTCTTTAACAACTGGCTTATATTCCTGACCATTACAGGTTCCTGCATTCAGATTAACAGAGTTGGAAGGGACCTTGTAGGTCATCTAGTCCAACCCCTCAGCCAAGCAGGAAACCCTACACCATTTCTAACAAATGGCAGTCCAATCTCTTCTTGAAAGTCTCAAGTGATGAAGCTCCCACAACATCCGAAGGCAAACTGTTCCACTGGTTGATTGTTCTGTCAGAAAATTTCTCCTTATTTCCAGGTTAAATCTCTCCTTGTTCAGTTTCCATCCATTATTCCTTGTCTGGCCTACAGGTGCTTTAGAAAATAGCTTGATCCCTTCCTCTCTGTGGCAGCCCCTCAAATATTGGAACACTGCTATTATATCTCCCCTGGTCCTTCTCTTCACTAAATTATCCATGCCCAGTTCCTGCAACCGTTCTTCATATGTTTTAGCCTCCAGTCCCCTAACCATCTTGGTTGCTCTTCTCTGCACTCTTTCTAGAGTCTCACTAGAGTCTCACTCCTACTTGTAGACATTTCATTACCAAACTAGGTAACATCATCAGTCCTAGAAGGGAGTGGGGTTTGCACTGTTTATATGCTAGTGACTTGCCCTCTCAGTATTGGTGAGAATGTTCTTTGTGGTTCCTTGATTAGGCCCTTGTTTACTGTTAAGCTTGTTTATCTGAGTTAGTAGTTCCTTGACTGGGGTACAGTGGTAATAGAGAACTACCTGTATGGGTGTCTTCTTTACAACAATTTCCTCAATTTCCAGTATCCATTGGGAAAAAGCTGAAAGTACCTCCTTCAGAACTCTAGAAAATGTGTAGCTCCTTGAGCATAAAGATTTCTATGAGACCTTTTCTTATTGGTGCTTAGAGGTTCTCTTAATAGAGTAATGATCTGCCTGAAAGTCCTACGTATTGCAGGAGAAAATATGATGCTGGTTAAGATAAGTAAAATAAAACAAAGCATCCTGCATCCTTATTACCCCATCAGCTCAGCCATAAAACATTTAGAAAGTCAAGGAGTGAAGATAAAGCTGGAAGAAAATATTAGGAGGTGACCATAAACTCTGGGATCCAAGGCCAGATTAAGATAATCTCATAACAATAACTCTCCTGAAATAAAGTATGTTCACAGAATGCCTGCTCTGTTCTTTCAATATAATGCTGTTTTATGGATCCATCTAAAATCAGACCTCATTGCACATAAAAGTGCCACTATATCCAATCAATTATTTTGTTATATATAATCAGATATACATTCTAATTTGCATAATTTTTTTTATTTTAATTTAATTTGCATAATTGTACATCGAGAGGTTGCATTCTTTCCCACATTAGGTTTGCATCTGCTGCCTATGGTACCAGAAAAAACAACCTGTACTTCAACAGACTTGTATGTTGTTGATGTTAGTTTAAATAACCTCTTGGTGAAATTTGTGGAAAAAGAAAAGATTTCTACAATTTGGTGACAGAAGTTACACGGTGGGAATGCAAAAGCGATGCAATATCAGATATTCTTCGTAAACCGCAGATTATTAACATTGTGACCCTGTTTGTGTCAACCATTTGTGCTTCACAGAAGAATTTGTTGAATAGCCTATAGCTAAGAATAGAATAGAGCTGGAAGGGAGCTTGGAGGTCTTCTAGTCCAACCCCTTCTCAAGCAGGAGACCCTATACCATTTCAGACAAGTTCAGTCTCTTTTTTTAAAAACTCCAGTGATGAAACAACCACAGCTTCTGAAGACAAGCTGCTCCACTGGTTAATTGTTCTCACTGTTAGGAAGTTTTTCCTTAATTCCAGGTTGCTTCTCTCTTTGATTAGTTTCCATCTATTGTTTCTTGTCCTACCCTCTAGTGCTTTGGAAAATAAGTTGACCCACTCTTCTTTGTGGAAGCCTCTCAAATACTGGAATATTGATATCATGTCACCCCTAGTCCTTCTTTTCTCTAGAGTAACCAAACCCAAACTTGATACAATCCCATATGCTATTCTACCCTCCTTTAGCCCATCTGCTACTCTGGACCCAAAACCATGTACAGAAGCATTTGTTTGGGTATTCTTTTTTTTCTTTTTTGGGTATCCATTTTTTCAAATGGAGACTTTGGAAAGACATTCCTCTGGCTTATTATCTTCAAGCCTGCTCCCTTGCTTTTTAAGAGGTTAATGATGGTACATGCCACACTAGGTTTTTCAATCAATTTTCATCCTATGGGCCTTTCTTACTGCCAACGATCTGAGCAAATCAGATTGCTAGCCTTTCAGGGCACCTTAGGATTGAAACCAGCTTGTTAACACCTGGGATTTGTACCACCATGACAATTCACTTATTATCTTGCCAGTGCTTGAGCTGTCTTAACTTTTCCCAGTTCCTTGTTCCCTTAGCTTACTGCACTCCTTGGTTGTTACTTCTTCATAATATTACTGTTTTCTTCTTTCTTCCAACCTTCTGTCCTACTATGCCTTTTTCTCGTACCACCACCATAATGTTCTCATAGCTAGATTTTTTTTGTAAAGTTATTTTTTATTTTTTACTTTAAAACATACATATCATTGTGTGGACAGTGTGTTTGCTGAGTATTGTTAATTCTGATTTTAAAAAAAGCAATATATATACAATATATATAAAAATACAAATATAAATTACAACAATTATCAAACTTACATAGTCTTATATAGTCTAATATACATCTATGTCAACACTTAATCCATTTTTTCATTTTTTTCAATTATTCATTACTTCATCTTAATGATAATGTTATATCTAATAATACCTTTTTCAAAATCTGATCTTAATCTCTAGTCTTCACTTTGATAGTATTATATAAAAATGCGTATAACAATATTTCCCCCATTTCTAATTTTAAAATCTATTCTTATCTTTAGTACATCCAATAATTTTCCATTTATTCAATATTTATTACATCATTCTAATAGTAATATCATTTTTAGACATACCCAGTAACATCTTTTTTCAAAATCTAATCTTAACCTCTAAGCTTCACTTTAACAGTATTGTATAACGATATATATAACAACATTCTCCCTATTTCTATTTTTTTTAATCTATTCAAATTTTAATACAGCCAATCTTATTTTTAAAGAAAAAAAACTTTGTTATCCATCATCTCTCATCCTCTTAGAAATTTCCCTTCTTCTCTTTTTAACTTGCCTTCCATACTC
>JANHFL010073892.1:0-12882 GCA_032468155.1 Oxyrhabdium leporinum
GGGGCCCCCACAGAGAAGGCTCTACTTCTGGGGGTCACCAGTCGGCATTTCGCCGCCGATGGTACCCCCAGCAGGCCTTCCCTGTGTGACCGCACGGGACGCCGGGAGGGAGTAGACTCGATACGGTCCTGCAGATGCAGTATCGGGGGTTGTCAATTCAATGGTATAGAATGTGAAGGAATGTGTGTTTTGTGTTTTATTTTGATAGTCATAATGTATGCTGGAGATGGCATTTAATTTCGTGGTACGAGGTGCAATGAAAATAAAGGAAACGAAACGGTGAGGTGGGTTGGGCTGAGAGAGAGTGGGTGGGGAGACTAGCCCAAAGTCACTCACGGTTCTTCTTTTCCTCTTCACGCAGTCGGTTACAAATCCATTGTGTGAATGCCACCAGCAGGTTTTTTCCCTCCGGAGTTACGTCCCGAGCCCCTCCTCTATGGTGGGACACACAGTCTTAACAAGGCCACTAATTTCACTTTCCGCCCCGAAGACTTTATTATCTACTCTTAATAATAATCAGAAGAGAGCCGGAAGCCACCTCAGAGGTCTTCTAGTCCAACCGCCTGCTTAAGTGGGAGATCATTCTCATCTTAAAATCCTCTAGTGTTGGGAGCACCTACAACTTCTAGTGGCAAGCAGTTCCACTGGTTAATTGTCTTCCCTGTTAGGAAGTTTCTCCTCAATTCCAGATTGCTTCTCTCCTTGATGAGTTCCATCCCTTCTTTCTTCTCTTGGCTTCTGGTGCTTTGGACAATAAGTGGACCCCTCTTCTTTCGGAGCGGCCCCTCAAATATTGGAATGCTGTTCGCAAGGTCCCCCCCCCCCCTACTCCTTTTCTCTAGATTGGCTATATTCAATTCCTGCACCTGTTCTTCCTATGTTTTAGTCTCCGGCCCTTTAATCACTTGCTCTTCTCTGCACTTTTTCCAAAGTCTCAGCATCTTTTTTTGTAACGTGGCGACCACAACGGGACGCGGCATTCCAGGTGTGGCTTTACTAAGGCTTTAGAAAGCAGCGATTGTCCATTAGGACTCCGAGGTCCCTCGCACAATTCCTGTTTTTGAGCCGGGTTTCACCTACTCTATCCTTGCCCCTTTGATAAGGAAGCATCCCGAAATGCCTGTGGAATTTCACTTTAAACTCTGCGATCCAACGATCGTCTTGCCACCCACGTCTCACGTGGATCTAGGCTGCTGCGGTGTCAAGAGGGGCGGCTGACACCGACATCGGTCCGGGATCGGCAACCGATTGTTCCAAGGCTAAATAGCCCAAGGGTTCCCAAAACATTACTTCGACGAGTTTGACCCACTGGTCCAGCGGTGTGAAAATCAAGGACCGCGGGCCGGATTCGGCCCGCGACGTGATTGGATCTGGCCTGCACGGCCGTCCTGCAAATTGTAACGGGGTGGCTTGCGTCGCTCCGACCTGGTGGGCACGCGTGTGTGCAGGAAGCGGCGGGCGCCTGCGCGCATTGGTCAGCGCTGCCTCTTCCTCGTGGATGAGGTTGATTCAGCTGCCGCTGCTGCCCTCAGCGGCCCACTCCCCCCTCCTCTCCCAGGAGGTGGCGGCCCCATCACTGCCCCATCACTGCCCCCACTGCGCCAGCCCTGGGTGGCTTGCCCGCCCCTTCAGCTGTCGCCCTATGATTCTTGCGCTCGCCCGTCTCTTCTATGCTTGGCCGCAGCAGCACCCGCCCAGTCGGGGAGAGGGCGACGGGGAGCCCCGAGGCTGCGGTTGGAATGTCGGCCAATATTGGGCACGGAGCAGGCAGGGGAACGTGGGAATCACAGGGCAGCGGCTAGAGGGGCTGACCAGGCATCCAGGTAGTGGGCTGGCGTGGTGGATGTGGCAAAGAGGGGGCCGGCCACCCAGGTAGACTCTCCTGTCCACCGCTGCACCCACTGGAGACCCCTGAATTCTATTCCTAACCTCGCCTGGTCCCCACAGATACACCCACATGAGCGACATCATGCAGGCCATGCCCAATCGGCCTCCGTAGGACAACCCCAGTGCTGATCCGGCCCTCCATTAAATCGACCTTGACCCCCCTGCGCCTGCTCCATTTTTCGGGTCGGGAGTCCCGCTCCGATGTTTGCCACAGACAGTTGTACCTCCCTGGGCTCAGCAGCTGTTCTCGCGGAGTTGCCCAATTCTCCCGGATTGGGGTGTTGGCAGCTGCCTCTCAACCCCGTCGTGAATTCTTCCCCGGCTTCTGTCTCCGTTTGGTCCCCGCTGGTATCGGACCATGGTTCTCTAACTGTTGAAAAAAATCACGGTCCGTGAATCCTGGTTCACTGTCCGACCCTGCCAGGACTCAAACGATCCTTGGCTCCATTTGTTCAAGGAAGGTATAGTTTTGTCCGAGGTCTTCTAGTCCAATCCCTGGCTCACATGGGCCACCCTATCCAGGCCGTCCTCGAGTTATGACCGCAATGGGGCGCCCGAACTTGGGTTGCTAAAAGCGAGGCAGGTTGTTCAGGGAATGTTGCCCGGGTTTACGACCTTTCCTGCCACCCTTTGTTAAGTGAACCACTGCTAAATTAGTCACACCGTCAGTCTGTGAATCCAGCTTCCTGGTTGACTTTGCTTGTCAAGGTCGCCAAAGGGGATCACGTGATCCCAGGACACTGCGACCGTCGTACACGTTAGTCAGTTGTCAAGCATCCGAATGGAAATCACGTGACCCTGGGGTACCACGGTCGTAAGTGTGAACCATGGACATCAGTCACTTTTCTCAGTGCCGAATGGTCACTACGTGAATGGTTGTACGTCGATGACTTATTTTAAGTTCACTTAGTGACCGTTCCAAGTTAAAGCATCACCGAAGGGGACTTACAAGCGTTTTTCACAGTTACGATCGTTTTTCACACTTACGACCGTTGTAGCATCCTCCCGGAGATGGGATTTACATATTGGATGCTTGACTCCCACTTATGATGGTCGCAGTGTCCCAGAGTCATGTGATCCCCTTTCGGCGCCCTTTTGGCAAGCAAAGTCAATTGGGGAGTGCAGATTCACTTAACGACCGTGCGACTCATTTAACAACTGCAGTGGTTCACTTTAACCTGGGCGGCCAGGAAAGTGGTGACAATGGGGCAAAAAGGCACTTCACCAATGTCTCGCTCAACAACATCCATGCTGAGCTCCGCTGTGGTCGGAAGCCGAGGACTATCTGCATTTTTAAGTCTGTCAGAATTTCATGTAGAAAAAAAAAGGGGGAAAAAAACCCGGGCATTTTCATCCGCACATGCGCAGTCGGGCGAATGAAGCCACGGATCCCGCCCGGCCGTCCGAGGGCTTAAGAAACTCCAGGCAGCTTCAGTCGCGCATGCGCAACCGAAAGCCTGGACCCCCGCCCTTTTTCCGGTGGCTTAAGAAACTCCGGGCACCTACGCGCCGCACATACGCAACAAGCGTAAACGAAGGTTGCAGCCCCGCCCGGCCCTTTCTTAAATTCCCATCGCGCAGGCGCTCGTCCAGCCAAAACAAACTCCGCACATGCGCAAACGAAAGTGCCGAGTGCGCCCGGCCTCTCTTGAGAGGTCTCCTTAAGAAGCTCCGGGCATCTTCAGCCGCACATGCAAGAAGAAAGCGTGGATTCCAGCGCGGCCTTTCGAGGGCTTCTTAAGAAACTCTGGGCACCTCGCACCGCGCGTGCGCAAAATTGCGAACGAAGGCGGTGTTTTCACCGCACATGCGCAAAAGTGCGAATCAAAAGAGCCGACTCCGCCCGTGGCTTCTTCAGAAACTTGTGCACCTCCCAGCGCACATGCGCAAAAGGGCGAACCAAAGCGTCGCGCCCGCCCGTCAGTCAGGCTTTTAAATAAACCCTTTTTCCGCGCATGCGCGAGTTTAGCGAAGGAAAACTTCGCCCAGCCTTCCTTAACTTCCAATAGCGCACGCGCAGCTCTCTCCCCCTCCCCCCCCAAAAAAAACCTCCCCAAGAGCGGCCTTTTTTGTTTTTTTTTTAATTGGCGTCGACGTACGCGCGTCGGCGGGGCGTTTTATTTATTTATTTTTTCCTCTCCTCGTCCTCCGAATTGGACGCATGCGCGGTGGCGCGCGGGGCCTGCCTGGCATTGTCCCGCGCGCGCGCGCGCGCGCCAGCAATGGAGAGCCCCGGCCCGCCCTGAGGTAAAATTTTTTTGGCGCCAGTAATGGCGGCCGCTGAGGCGGCTGAGGCGACCTTCCGTCGCCGCCTGGCTTCTTCCCGCGCCCGCCAAGCCGTCCTTTGGACCCGGGCACGGAGCCTTTGCCGCCGGCTCCGGGCTCTGCAAGGCCGGCAGGTGGAACGGCACGTCCGGCACCAGCTGAACGGCTTGGTGGGCCGAAGCCGGACGCGGCCTGGTCGGAACGGCGGAGTCGGCGGGGCCGAGCTGAGACGGCTGGCGGCCGAGGCTCAAGCCCGGCTCCGGGCGGCCCAGCTGGGCTGCGACTCCGACGCCACGGAGAGCGCCTCGGCCGCCTCTTCCTCTTCGTCCTCGGCCTCTTCTTCGTCCGGCTCCTCGGTCGGGAACCCTTCCTCCACCTCCTCGTCCTCTTCCTCGGACAGCGAAGGCCCCGAGCCGGGCCCCGGGCCCCGACGCAGCGCCGGGGTGGGGTGAGTCTCCTCGGGGCTGCTTTTTCGAAGCGAGAAAGGGTGGTTTCCCCGGGGTTTTTAAATCACGTGTGGAATGGGGGTGGGTGGGTGCGGTCTGACACGTGTAATTGGACCCCCGACCCGGATGTGCAACGTGTGAATGGGGGGTGGGTGGGTGTATCACATGTAGACGGCAGCCTGAGCGACGGGTGACCGGTGTGTAGACGTGCGAAACGGGGGACTGAGATGGGTTTGTACAGGGGTGAGTGGCGCCTGACACGGGTTTGTGGATGGCTGCACACGTGTGAATGTGGACGGAGACGGGTGCGGAGGCGTCTGAATAGAGAGACACCTGCGAGTCTTAACTGTCTGAATGGAGACACCTGCGAATGGACCCCGAGACGGGTTTGTGTACATGTGTGAATGGAGCCACGGGTCAGTGTAGCCGGTCCTCTGGGGATGGATACGTGTGAACGGAGCCTGAGATGGAAGTGCACGCGTGAAGGGGACTGATATGGGTGCATATCAGTGAATGGAGCCTGAGATGGATGCATACGTGTGAATGGAGCCTTAGATGGGTGTTCGTGTGGGAATGGGGGGGGTGTAACGTGTAGATGGAGCCTGACCTGGGTGTACATACGCGAATGGAGCCCGACTCCTGGGTGTGGACACGTGCGGGTGGAGCCACGCTGGAATAGAGCCTGACCTGGGTGGGGGATTCGTCTGAATTGGAGGGCTGACGTCGGGATGCCCGTATGTGAATGGGGCCCGAGGTGGAGGTACACGTGAGAACGAAGCCACGTGTCAATGGCGCCCGGCACGGGCGTGTGCACGTGGGAATGGAGCTTGAGACGGGTGGGCACACGTGGGAACGCAGGCCGACATAGATGTATGTGGGTGAATGGAGCCTGACCTGGCTGTACGGGGGTGAACGGAGCCTGAGGTAGATGTACATGTGTGAACGGAGCCTGAGATGGGTGTACACACTCGGATGGGGGGTGTAACGTGTAGATGGAGCCTGAGCTGGATGCAGACGTCTGAACGGAGCCTGACTTCTGACTGTATACATTGGAATGAAATTTGACCTGGGTGTACAGGTGCGAATGGAGCCTGACACAGAGGTACAGGTGTGAATGGAGCCCGATATGCTTGTTTACACGTGTGAATGGAGCCCGATATTCATTTGTGGGTGTGAATGGAGCCCCGAGTTGCTCTATTCCTCCTCTTTGTCGGGCTCCTCGCTCGAGAACTCCTGAGACAGCAAGGGCCCCGGGTCCCGGATGGGCTGAAACTCTCGTCTTGCCCACGTCCGGCGGTGTAACGCATGTCGGTGCGGCCTGACTTCTGGGCGTGGACACGCGTGGATGGTTCCCGCTGGGTGCCTGACCTGAACGTACAGGTGTGAATGGAGTGTGACATGGGTGTATGCAGGTGAATGGGGTTCTGCCCGCGTACAGGGAGCTTGACCTGGTCTGTGCATGTGGGAATGGGGCCTGACATGGGTGCGCACTCGTCTGACTGGAGCTTTGGTCGGGGGGACGGGACACGAACACACACCTGTGAATCCAGCCTGACCGGGTTGTGTAAACGCGGCAATTGAATTTGGGGATAGACGTGTGAATGGAGAGCCTGCTACGGATGCATGCGTGTGAATGGAGCCTGACACAGGTGTGCACGTGTGAACAGAGCCTGACCTGGGTGCGGACACGTGTGAAGGGTGTTTCGGTTGGGTGCGCGCGTCTGAATCGATCCTCACCTGGTGAGTCCACGTTGGAATAGGGCCTGAGCTGGACCCACACGGGTGAACGCAACCTGGCTGTGTACTCGTGTGAATGGCACCTTAGTTGGGCGTACGCACGCGAATGCAGCCTACGTGTGGGAATGCAGCCTGGTGTGGGGTGTCTTTTGTAGGGGGTGGGAACAAGGAGACTGACCTGAGTAGTGCCTGTTTGAACAGAGAGTTGGGAACCAGAATTGGGAGGTTGGAGGGGTGTGAAAGGGAAGGAGTTGGGTTCCCCTTCCTCCTAGCACTGATGGTGTTCCCTAGTTGGGTCTGCAAGGAAACAACCTGGCTCAGAGAACGCCAAGGACCCCACAGTCTTTTTCCTCCTCCTCTTCCTCCTTTTCCACTTCCTTTCCACAAAACTCCCCTCCTTTCTAGCACTGATGATGTTCCCTAGTTGGGTCATGAGACGTCTGCAAGAAAACTGCCCAGCTCAGAGACCACCAAGGACCCCACAATCCCTCCTCCTCGAAACCCCCCTTCCCTTCTAGCACTGATGATGTTACCTAGTTGGGTCACAAAACATCTGCAAGACAAAAAAACCCAGCTCAGGGCCTTCCTCCTCCTCCTCTTTCTTCCTCCTCCTCCTCCGATACTACTTCCTCCTCCTCCTTGTCCTCCTCCTCCTCTTTCTTGCAAACCCCACTCCCTTCCGGTACTGATGCTGTTCCCTAGTTGGGTCATGAAACGACTGCAAGAAGACTGCCCAAGCTCAGAGAGTACCAGGAACCCCACAAGTCCTTCCTCCTCTTCCTCCTGCTCCTAACCTCCTCCTCCTCTTAATTGTTCTTCCTCCTCCTTCACCACCTCCTCCCTGCTCCTCTCTGCAAATCCCTCTCCCTTCTAGCATTGATGATGTTACTTAGTTGGGTTGTGGACTGTCTGCTAGAAAACTACCCAGCTCAGTGAACACCACACAGTCCTCCCTCCCTTCCTCCTCCTCTTCTCCCCTCCTCCTCTTTCACTTCCTTTCCGCAAAATCCACCTCCTTTCTAACACCGATAACGTTCCCTAGTTGCCTCCTGAAGCGTCTGCAAGAAAGCCACCCGGCCTCAAGAGTGTCCCACGGACCCCTCATTTCGACCCTGAGCTGCAGAGGCTCTCCCTGATTACTCTTCGCCTGGCGTACCATCATCCTGAGCGGGAAGGACCCAGGGATCCTCCTTGAGCTTTGCAACTTGGAGGAAAAAAAACGGAATGAAAAAGTCACTTTTCCGCCTTCCTTCCCTTGGAGCCTTGACATCCATCCGCCGATGGATCCTTGATATAAGTTGATTTATTTTGGGGGGGATTGCTCTTAAGTACCGACGCCCCAGAAAGGGCTCAGAGTTGGGTGGGTGGGTAGGGAAGAGAGTCACTGCAGGAAGTCCCCGACTTATAGCCGTCCCTTTAGGGGCCGTTCAAAGTTAACCACCACCACCGAAAAAAAGGGGACCGTCTTCACGCCTATGACCGTTGCTGCTTCCGCCGTGGTCACGGGATTAAAATTCGGACACTGGATCACTGGTGTGTACTTAGGACAGTTGCCGGGTCCCGAGGTCAAGTCGTCGTCCCCTTTGGTGACCTTCCAGCGCACAACATCAACACCTGATTCGTTTAACGACTGGGGCAAAGGAAGGTCGTAAGATGGGGCAAGGCCAGCTTCGCTGCAGAAATGTCGGGCTGAATGGTGGTCGTAAACCGAGGACTATCTGTGGGGAGGGAGTGTTTTCCCCCAGCATGCCACTGGAATTCTGGCTTCCTCTAACTTAAGAGCGTTTGAGTGTCTTTGCGTGTGTGTGTGTGTGTGTGTGTGTGTTTTCTGCAGCCTGAAATGGCAAAGGACGGCCCTCTGAGACAGGACAGGTCCTCGACGTACGACCCCAATGGAGCTCGTGGTCATTTCTGTTGCTCCGCGAGATGTTTGTCGAAGGGAGCTTTTGCCCCGCGTGATGAACTTCCTTGGCCTCCGCCATTAAACGAAGCGGTCGGCCGCACGGTTGGGTTGGCTTTTTTTAGGCGTGTCACAAAGGGGGGAATGGCGTGGAAGACGGTCGCGAGTCCCTTCTTTCTGTGCCGTTGGGACTTTGAACGGTCACTAAATGAACGGTTGCAAGGCGAGGACTACCTCAGAAGAGTGTTGTTCCCTCGAACTCAGATTCTTTTCCTTGTACATTTACGGCTTCAGTTTTTTGCCAGTCTGTGAAGCCGATTGTTTCCTCTCGCTGCCACTTAAATTCAAGTACACATCGCTTAATGACGCCAAGCTCAGCAGTCCCTATTGCCATTAATAACTGAATCACACCGGTCATTAAGTGAGGACCCACCTCGACCCAAGCCATTCCTACCCAGCTCCTACCAAGGGAAGGGTCTCCTCCTCTTGAACAACCCTGCCCATCAGCGACTCCCCCTCCATCTTTTGCCCTTTTCGCCGCCCTGCATAGTGACCACGAATCAGGGTGGATAAAATCAATCATTTAAATTGGATTTTTTTGATTTTTATCAAATTTATTTTAATAAAATACATTTGGAGTAAAAATCTTATCTAAAGATAGTTTTCTATTTAAGATACATTAATTTAGTTTATTCAGCAGGAGATAGGAGCTTAGTTATGTATCACGAGGCTGTATATTCTGCAATATTGGGACTGTTGGTGAGTCAATAGTGGGTCAGAGGAGGAGTCGCTGCGGGACAGAGATGACACAGTTGCTCTTTAAAAATTATGATTTAAATTGAGTTGATTGATGGTAAATCAAGCTTTTTGACTAGTGATTTAAATTGACTTGATTTAAATCAAATCCATCCTGCCGTGAATCGACCGTGGTGGCAGTACGAATCATACTTGGTCCTCAACTTACGGCCATAATTGAGCCCAAAACTTCCAGGGCTAAGCGAGACCATTAAGGACCTTTCTTGCCAATTGTTCGGTGAATCCCTGTAGTTAAATTAGTTGCACGGTTGTTAAGTGAATCTGGCTCCCCCCCCACCAATTGACTTTGCTTCTCAGATGGTCGCAAAAGGGGATCACGTGACCCTGGGATGCTGCAACCCTAATTACAGACTATTTGAGTGTGTGTGTTTGTGTTTCTGGCAAAGAATGGCCCTCTGTGAGATGTTACAAGTCGTCCTTGACTTGCAACCAGAACTGAGCCCACAAATGAAACCCGTGTGAAGGGAGTTTCGCCCCGTTTTATGACTTTCCTTGCCATGGTTAATTGCTGCAGTCAGTAAACGAGTAGCATTCTTGTTAAGCAAAACTGACTCCACCCCCCTTTTGATTTTGCTCGTCGGAAGGTCGCCAAAGGGGAATCCCGTGACCCCTGGATACTGCGACCGTCGTAAACACAAGTCGGTTGCCAAGCGTCTGAATTTGGATCCCATGACTGTGGGGATATTTATGTGGGTCGTAAGTGCGCGCGACGGACCTTTTTTCCGGGCCGTTGTAACTTTGAACGGTCGCTAAACGAACTGCTGTAAGTCGGGGACTACCCCATATTACATGCCGGTTGCTTAAGTGGGATGCTGCAACCGTCAGAAAGACACGCCGGTTGACAGGACTCCGGCCTTGTCAAGCGGAAGGTTGGCGGTTCGAGACCCCGAGCTCTTCGCGAACGGTTTGAGTTCCTGTCCCTGGCTCCAGCTCCTGCCCACCCAGCCGTTTGAAAGCATGAAAATTTTTATTTTATTTTAGAAAATTTAGAAAAGTTGCCCAGGGCGACTCAAGGCGACTTACCTGAATAAAAACGTCATATAAAAATAAAAAATAATAAAAGAAAATGGTAAAATAATACATGAATAAAACAAGAGACCCCACCCCCCGCCCCCCGCCCTACAAAAGGCTAGTAGATAAACAGGTTCCACTTTGGTGGGAAGCTAACACCGTTCCATGCCCAACGTGGCAAATAAGCCATGTTGGCCAGATTTCCCCAGAACCGTCTTCGGACAATCCTGGCTTCCTCGGCCCAGAAACCGAGATGAATACCATGCTCTGGAGTCGGACATGACTTACTTTTAAATCGGCGTCTTGAATTTTGACCGGGTGACCGTAGGGATGTCACACCGGTTGTGGTTAGGGTTCGTTTGGCTTCGCCAAAACTTCCCATGGTGGTTAAGGGTGCACTATCTGAGCTGGAGGGCTGGTCTGAACGGCGGGTTTCTTGCAGACATTTCAGGACCCAACTAGGTAATGTCTTCCGTGGCAGAACAGGGTGTGGTTTGTGGGAGGAGGAGGAGGAGGAGGAGTCCTGGGTGTTCTTTAAGCTTGGCTGTTTGGATGCAGACCTTTCATGACCCTACTAGGGAACGTCATCGGTGCTCGCAGGCAGTGGGGTTTTACTGACTCTGTAAACAGCTTAGAGAGGGCTGGAAAGCACTGTGAAGCTGTATATAGATCTACATGCTATTGCTATCTATCATCTATATCTCTAATCTATCTATCATCTATGTATATAATCTATATATCATAGCTCATCTATATTTCATCTATTCTATCATAGCTATATCTGTCTATATCATCTATGTATCCCTCTAATCTCTACATATTATCTATATCTCATCTATTTATATATATATCCATACACACACACACACACACACACACACACACCCTATCCATCCATCCATCCATCCATCCAATCAAGAAGCCAGAGCTTGAAAGCTTGCCAAATGACCTTCCTGGAGAAAATCTGAAATACGAAACCGTGTTGTTAAAAGCCAGAGCTGAAGAAAGACGAGAAAGGCTTCACCGGGGTTGGCTGAGTTTCCTTCCTTGCGGCTTCCTTCTGAGCAACCTAGGAGTTGGCTGTTGTGTAAGACTTGTGTGGGAATGTACATGTGTGCGGTATTTCAGTCCTTCTGTCTCTGAGGCGCTGAGCTGCGTGAAGACGCTAACACCATGTATGTATGTCTGTTTGGATGGTTTGAAATCCTCTTGTGTGTGTCTCTCTCGGCGCGAAGACCGCTAACCCCGGTCTGCCAATGCTTCTGTTTTCAGGCGCCGGCTGGCGCAGCGCCAGTGGGCAATGGAGAGAGCAGCCATCATCTGTCGCTGGACGTGGCTACAAGCTCAGGTGTTGGACCTGGAGTATCGGATAAGGCAGCAGACCGACGTTTACAAGCAGCTCCGTGCCAACAAGGTAGGAGATCAGCTTCCTTCCTTCCCAGAAGCACCTTCGTACGGCCCGTCGCGAAACCCGCTGTCGTTTCGGGACCGTTCGGAAGTTCAAGAAATGGGACCTGCGACGGCTTCTGTGAACCGTCGTGGCATTTTTCTCTCCCCCCCCCGGGGGCTCGGAAGTGGTTCATCTTTATGACGGTTGCTGTGTCCCGATTTCCCCTTTTTTGGGGGTGGTGGTGTGTGACCGTCCCAAGGACATGAGACCGACTTCACACTACGCAGGGATATTCGATCAACAGGTCGTACAACGGGGTCAGGAGCTCACACCCCAACGAGCTCACCTCATCGGTGCGAGAGGGAAGGTGGGGTTTGCTCTCTGTTTTATACGTACTGTCCCTTCCAGCACTGATGACGTTACCTAGCGGGGTCACGAAACGTCGGCAAGAAAACCACCAAGCTCAGAGAGCACCCAGGACCCCTAATTATTTCTATTTACCATGGATGGGTTTCCTCCCACCCCACCCCCTCAATTATTTGGTAAAGTGCTGTGAATCTGCTGCCACAATCCACTACAATATATACAAGTAGACTGCATGATACAAATCAACGGCCCACCACACAATAAAAGTTACAACATACAAGAGAAAACACTTTTATCAGTATGCTTCTCTTAAGGCCTCTGCCATTTGTTCAGACCAAGCAATTAGTGTGGCTTATTTTGCGCCAATTATTTATTACTTCCAATCGAAGCTGGTGGCTTAGACTCCTTTCTTTTTCTTTTTCTTTTTCTTTTTCTTTTTCTTTTTTGAATTTAATTGTATTGTTTTCATCTTTCCTTGTCCGTGTTTGCTCAGGCCAAACCAAAAATAAGTAGGGGTTGTTGTTTTTTTTAGACTTAGCGGGCTCCGGGCATCACACCGGCGTCTTCGTATGTTGCGCGATCCGGGTCGCGTTAGTTGCTGTTCAAACACGCACGCACCTCGCGTTTTGGTGAACGCTGCGGCCATCGTGTGTGTCCTTGGAGCCGGTGTTTGTTCGTAGGGCAATGTTGCCTTTGAACCTTGGTGAATTAAATTGGGGGGGGGGGGATGAGATTGTTATTGACTTCAGGCTAATAAAACAGAGGCTGTGATTTGCAGCTGGTTGGGTGACTGGGCCGATCACCAGGAGAGGGTGAGTTCTACCATGTTTCTCCAAAAAGAAGGCCGGCTCTTATTTTCTTTTGACCCCCGAAAAAAAAGGGCTGGGCCTTCTTTTTGGAGGGTTCTAATTATTGACTCGCCTCGCGGTGGTGGCACTGACGGCCCCGCCCAGCAGGAGCCCACTGCTGGCCCACTTCTTCTGCGTCCGCTTGCCGCCACTCGCACGCATCGCCCCGGCCTCCGTTTCGCCTTTAGCCAGGCGTCTGAAGACGAAACGGAGGCC